>VMDR010015426.1:7422-22448 GCA_007922815.1 Macrotus californicus | reverse complement strand
TGGAAAAGGAAAGGGCATTACAGCAAAGACAAACAATTCTTTGAATGCCGTCTGAAATGACACGGCGAAACTCACACACTGATCTGTCATCGAAAATGATGTTTAATGGTTGGCTGATGGCTCAAAGATTGTCTTCTCTAATTTGGTTTGAAGCAAGAGCACTTGTTTTCCTGCTTTTAAAGATGCCTTTCCTCCTCATACATTTCTTTGCACCAAGACCAGCTGGCAACCACTGGCTCTCCTTTTTGGTGCCCCAAAGGTTTTTATGCCCCAATGTGAGCTGTGGGTGTGGCGGAGAAGTGTACACTCACTTGAGGAAGTGAGGGGAAGGGTGACATTTCAGGCATACCACTGTTAGGAAAGCAGGCACACGGAAGTGGAAGATGGAGAAATGTCCCACTTTCTCTTAGAACAGTTTTCATGTGCTCTAAAGGGGGTATGTAGCCCGATTGGAAGACCACTGCCGCAGGATGTAGTGTACCAGTGAGATTTTAAGTTTTAGATTTCTTCAGCTTTGTGTTTTGAAGAATGAAGTGTTAGCTTCTCAAAGTGAGGTTTAGGGGCTTATCTACATACAAACTTACACAGGAAACTGCTTTTTAAACCAAAATGCTATTTGAAGCATGAAAATCATCCAGAGAATCCAGCTTAAGTTTAGATTAAGAAGATGATTTGCGAGGTCATTTAGATGACCTGCAGGAGGAGGCTGGCAAAGGACTGGTCTGGCAGCGTGGGGGAGGGGAGTTGGTAGGAGTGGCCACCACCATATGCCTCATCATTGTGGTTGAGTTCCACAAAATCCTTAATTCTGCGTAAGCTGTATGGCCTAGTTCTAATTAGGTTGTTAGTTAGTTAGGAAGGAATAATTAAAACATGCATGTATCTTAGATATTTTTACTGAACACGTAAATATACTCCATTCTCTAGTATCCCGAGGAGAGATCAGTTTTCCTTTAAATATTGGTCCACTGTTGGAATTCTAAGGGCTTTCTCTTGTGTTAACCATACCCTGATACATCATACATGCTGAAAGAGGAGCAAGAATTTGGAGCTCTAGAATCTGAGGTTAGAATCTCCAGATTAAAATTATTTTTTTCTTCCCGTCTTAAACTCTCTTTCCATAATTGATCAGATATTAACTTAGATGCTCCCCTTCACTGAGTGCTTTCAAAGCATTTGCCTTTTTCCCCCCAAAGCATTTGCTTTAGTTTTTTAAAAGTAGTACTTTTTCACTCTCATTTCATTGGTTTACTAGACAAAAAAATTACATAATGACCATTACAGATGCAAATAGCCAAGACACCCCCCCCCCAAAAAAAAGAAAAACAAAACAAACACAAAAAGCAGACTGGGGAATATACATATGCCTTGTGTTAAGGACATCACTATGGGAGAGGTATTTGTAGCTGTAACTGCATACTATTTGGAAGGCGTCACTTGAGTGTTTTGCACGGGGAAAGTAGGCATCCTCGTCAGAGCGAGGGAAGTCAAATCGGTTAAAAGTGTACAATTCGTGTATTAGCTTTGTTTTACTAAAGTCTGTTCTATTGAGAGTTTATCCCATAAATAAGAATCTGTCTCTCACTGGTTTTCTTCCCTGTTGCGTGGAATATTGCCTATTGTGTATCATGTTTGGTGAGTGTGTTTTACTCATGTCACACATTTTCTGGTGATCAAGATTTTTTCATGTGAGTTTTAAGGAGGGACCATGGCTTGAATGTGGGGCTTGGTTTTTACGGCTGTACTGGAAGCTTTGCTCTGTCACAAACGAGTAACAGAACTTGTAACAACTTGCATCGGTTTATATTCCGTCAGGATATGAATTTTCCTAAGTAATAGGGAACAGAGGTCTTTAAAAAATTGTGAACTTAGGTTTTCTTTTTCAAAGGTGAAATGAAAGCGGTACTGTACAGGAAATTAAATTTTGGGGGTAAGGAAGTAAAATTTGGTCTGATTGAAATCATTAATGTTCCTTTAATGAGGGATTGTATTAAAAATGTTAGGCAGCAAGTGTGATGCCAGTTAAAAATCATAAATGTGAAATTTGTTTAGTTTGAACAGACATTATTTGGAACCAAAAAGAGAGGGAAAGGAACGTTTTTATGTGGAAGAAATTAGTTGTCATTCTCAAGGGTTATGGAAAGCTGCTAGACCATTGCAATTGATTTGCTTTCCTCCAAAGAGAAATACTTGATTCAGAGATTTGTGATATTAGTTTGTAAAAATCTCCATAAATTTGAATGTAGTATTCTGGGGACATTTTCTTTTGCCAGCAGTGTTGTGAATGCCTATGTTTATGTGTTATGAGTTTAAAAAAATACTGCTTGTTTTCTGTCTCCTAGTAGTTAGGAAAGTATCTAACCTAGTTCTAAAAACTTAGTTATATATTCAAGCTCCTGTTTGTTTCCTGTCTTCTAGATCTGTTAAGATAAGAGTGTTTAAAAAGTCAAGTAGTTTGTCCAGCTTCATTGAGAAAGTCCCAGTGAAGGCTAGCATTAATATCTGGAGTTGAATTTTCGATCATATGTAAGGTTTAAACTTCACTTCAATAGGGAGTCAAGAAGATGAGCAGATCCTCCATAGGCATAGCTCTCGCGAAGAGTAGTCCCTGGCCTAGCAGAGCTTGATAGGTGGTGTTTGGATTGAGATCAGCGGGAATTGGTGAGCTCCCAGAGTGGAGGGGTTCTCTGACTCTCCTTTCTTTCAGGGCACCTAGCACCACGCCTGGCGGATGGCGCTCAGCCACCCTGTGTTGTGAATGAGGCACGTCCAGGCCCAGGGACTGCCACCGCCTCGTGGATAGGGTTATACGCTCTTCTAAGTATTTTGGAGGAAGAAATAGCCAAAATGACAGCCTTCTCTTCTTCCTTTATGGAGCTCTTACTCTTCGTTTTGAGAATTGAGGCTTTTTAAAGTGGCATTTAAAACTACTCTGAGATCCGTGAGGTTAAAGAATGAAAGTGTGACCGTGCAAGGACTGACTTCTGGACTCTGGCCTCTGGTGGTAAAGAAAAAGTGCCCACTACTCATAATAAATAAAAGGCCAGGCTCTCATATTTTCTCAGATATTTTCTGGATGTTCAATACAAAGGAAGTCCTTAGAAGAAACATTTTTTTCATGTGTTTTTCAGTTTTTTCTTAAAAAAAAAAAACCTTTATTTTTCAACTTGCAGCTTTTTAATAAACCTGTAATAACATTTGGGATGCACTTGTATAAGGCTCATTACTGAGACTGGTTTTGTCTTTGTGGCCTTGCCAGATGAGAAGAGGTAGCTTCTATGTGGAATTTTTTTTTTTTCTATGGGGGAGTCTTATATCTCATGCAGTCTTTAATTTGACTTCTCACACTTTCTATTGAAACCATTTCTCAAGTAAATCTAAGATGTCTTTGTTAACAATTGCATTGTCAATATATACATGAGTGTATTTATTACTCGTGGAGCAGTGCCAAGGTGGACTGTTTTGTGTCCTTAACAACAAAAGCTTATCAGAAACCCAAAGCTCAGTGCCAGTGACTGAGCCTGTAGGTTCTGTTCTTACCGCTCACTCCCCAAACCTCCACCCGCTCCTTTATCTCCCATAAGAGTTGGAGCGGGACCTGCCCTCGCAGCTAGAGTGCTAGTGATGCTGCAGGTAATGTTAGGTGGCTACTCGGCTTCATGTGAGTGATGTTGGCCTTAATTGAAAGAAAAGCCTTTCTTTTTTTTTTTTTTGAGTTTGGTAGCTCAGAAAATAAAAGGATAATTTTGAAAAAGGCAACACGTTGCTACCTGGCAATGTGAACTGTACCTTGGAACTCCTGGGTGGTCTTCTGCGACTTGCTTAACCTTACTTTTCCTACGTTAAATAGGATTAAAAATGCTTTCTTTTCCAGAGTGTGGTAAGGAGACTCTGATGACTGTAAAGTTCTGTGCAAACAAGAGTTCAAGTAATAAAGAAAAACCTTAAAACATCTTTGATTTTGTTGCTTACTATCCTCCCCCCAAACACTTCTGAGAGTTGATCAGAGTTCTATAAAAGGAAAGTGGTTACAGTGTGTCAGGGGGGCGAAAAAAACCACGGAGGAATAAGTAATCCATGAACTTTGTGGTCATAAGGGGATCGGGGTGGGTGGACCTGGTGACTTGGCAGCTGAGAGGAAAGCGAGTATAATTGTTGATTTTATCAGAGCAGGTAGGTGTGTGTATGTGTGTGTGTGTGTGTGTGTGTGTGTGTGTGTGTGTGCGCACACGGGGATGGGGATCAAGTATAGACATAACAAGGAACTATTTGAGGAGGTCACCGAAGTCTGCTGTACATAAATCCCAGGCAATATTACCATTACTATAGGGTGTGGTATTAATGATCAATTTAAAAATATCAAATTCTGTCATAAACAAATACGTGGTTAGCTTCCTTTCATAGAATTTATGTTTGGGAGCCTCTAGGTAAATAATTTGTATCATCACTGGGAGTCTATGAAAGTTGACTTTAGTATAATCAACTCTGTTGAATGCTGAAATCAGAAACTATGTCCTCTTGGTCACTAAGGAAGCTTTTTCCCCCTCCTGATTCTGGAGTTTCAGCACTTGGAGCTTTGAAGGTTGCTTCTGGGTTTGTTTTTGAATTGAAATGTCACAGGAAAGACTGTTAATTAATGACCATTGGGGAGAATTAATAGGACCCAAATTGGATTCTTTTAATTAGAAGATATTTCTTTTGGACTTTTCCCAGGGAATGAAGTTGCATGTCATAATTTACGGAAAGAGAATTTAAAAACAGAAACATCACTTAGAGGGGCAGGAGGCTGATGGAGGGGTGGGCAGAGTGCTTTAAAAGCAATCCTTGCTTTGTAGAACAGATTTGTTTAAAGAGTTGCATGGGCCACAGAAAAGAAGTTCTGCCAGTTATCAAGTATAGGAGTACCTTAGAAATTGGAACAAGTGTATTATTTTTAGGGGGAGCTTAAAAGTAAACTCCAGGATTGGGAGGCTCCCCTTTACCCTCATGTCTGTTGGCTGCTAGGCCATTTGGAAATTTTAGCTAAGATATTGGTGTATGTTCTTTACCTATTAAATTTTTATAATGCACATTTTTTCTTCAATAAGAATTAGTCATTTAGAGGAGACTTACACATGTTAAGAAGACTTTAACTTATTAAATGAACAATCTATGGGGGGGGGGACAAAAGCAGGTTTACAGTAGCGAGTGCGTGAACGTTTCTCTTGTATTATTACTTCCTAATTATTTTGCCATTTATTTATATCACAACCGTAAACCTACTTTTGTCCACCTCTGTGTGAAAGGGCGTGTGGTTAAACAAATGGCACCGAAGAGAACTCTAAGTGGAGGGAAAGAGGGAGTTACGGAATACGAAGAACAAGCGGGGTGGGAAGCCACGGTTAAGTGCGCATCCCTGCTGTAAGAAGGGCTGCCAGTCTGGGTCCTTTCTCTCTTTCTTACACTTGGGTGACTCAGTGTTTATCTGAGGTGCCTCCCTCTTAAGGTATTTTGAGCTTTTAGGGCAAGTTAGAGTAGTAAAACTTGAAGCAGTCAGCTGGCATTTCATTACCAGCCCTGATACATGGACTTGGAGCAGTGATCTAAAGTGGAATTGGGAGTTTTTGGACGATGGGTGAGGTCTCAATGCGCGCTTTATGCTCCTGTTCCTGAAAGTCTTTTGGAGTTTGTGCTACTGGAGCACGTCCTTGGTTAAACAGTCCTGTAATCAGTAGTAGGGATTTGCCTGGGGTTTTTTGTTGGAGTCAATATTCAGGAGTGTGAAATCCCTGAGGACGGGGAGGGCAGTTTGGTTGTACTAATTTGGTCCCTAATTTGGTTGTACTGACAATATTCCGGAACGAACTTCCTGTGTGCACGTGCTAGGAAGAGAGACAAAGGCCACAGTGAAAAGATCGCCAGGCATCTTTGGTGATCAGAAATGAGGAGCTTCCGTCTACTTATATTTCCATCTGAGTGGGATCTGAAGGTCCCAGTAGTTAGCAGTCTTACCGTTAGTTCTTCCCACACCTGCCAAGGTGACTTTGACGATCTTGCTTGTATGTTATTAGTGATTAAAAGCATGTCATGTGGAGCCAGTCACCTGTGTGACCTTTGTTTATTACCTGCTCTATCCTTACTTTCCTCATCTTCAAAATGGGGATCATAGAGCATTTTTAGAATTATTGTACAGATTAAACAATATATGTAAAATATGTGTTCTGTATACTTAGAACAGTTTCTGGCACAGAATAGTGTGTGGCACAAGAGGCCTATTGTTACTGCTGCTATATTAATTACTAGGGACTTGTTAAGAGTTAGGCATTGTTGCTACTACAAACCGCACTGGGTTCGTAATAGAGATGGTGTTTCTCTGTAGAAAAGCAGAGCCTGTTGTCAGTTTATCTTTGAGTCCAGTGTCTTGGTCCACATACATTACAGCTACTTGCCTTTTTTCTTTTCCAAAGTTTCCAAGGAGACTTCCATAATTTATTGGTGATTTGAGTGGATTATGCCTTGTCTCATAAAGGCAGTCAGTATTTATAGCACCTTGTTTGATTTTATTTTTTTTTCCCGTTAATGTCTTTGAGGAAAACGGGCATGTTGGTCAGTTTGAGCAGATTAAAGTTCCCAATGTGATAATATTGTCCATGAGTAACTTCCAAAGACTAGTTTATTCCCTTTGCATCTCTTTCTGCCCTTTTGTCAGCCTCTGGCTCAGAGCGCTCAGGAAAGAGGACACCTGGGGCGGGAGGTAACTTTTTTTTTTTTTTAATCTTAATCTTGATAGGACTGTTCCAAATGGGTGTTAGAACAATTTCACATAATTAGGGCATGGGTATTGTACATTTTGGTTTCCAACAGTTAATTATTACAATTAAAATCCATTTACTGTAAGTACACCAATGGGATGTCAAATCTAATCTGCACATAGCACCCCCCTGGATGATCACCTCTTTTCATTTACTACTTTTCAAATTCTATATAGATTTGCTTCCAGTGTTGATTTATATGTAACAGGGTTAAAGAGGCATGATTACAATATATGATTGTTAATAAGACTTTATTTATAGGTAATACATCCCCACTCTATGTTCTTTATTTTTTTGCCACAACACAGACATAAAAGTCATCCTCTGAACAGTTTCCGCATGTTCAGTACAACACTGTCAACCGCGTGTGTGTTGTGGTGCAGCAGATACCCAGAAGCCTCCCTGCCCCCATCCTCATGATCGAAACCCTAACCTTCCTACCAACTCCCCATCGCCTTCTTCCCTTAGCCCCTGGCAGTTGCTATTCCATTTCTGTTTCCCGGAGTTTGACTAATTTAGGCACCTCATATAAATGCAGTCAGGCAGTATTTGTCTTTCCGTGACTGGCTTATTTCACTTAATTATAATAAACCCAAGGTTCATCTATGTTGCAGCATTTGACCAGATTTCCCTCTTTTTAAAGAATGAATGGTACTCCATTGTATGTTTATACCACATTTTCTTTATTTATTCTTGCATCAGTGGGCATGCAGGTTGCTTCTGCCTCATGGCTATTGTGAATAATGCTGCAATGAACATGGGTGTACAAACATCTCTGTTTTTAAATCTTTTAGGTATATACCTAAAGTGGGATTGCCGGATCATATCATAGATCCATTTGAGATTTTTTTAAGGAACTGTTTTCTGTGCTGTTCACCACAGTGGCTGAGCTATTTTACATTTCCCACCAACAGTGCACAGGGTTCTAATTTCTCTACATTCTCTCCACCATTTTTTCTCTGATTGGCTCATTGTGGTTTTGGTTTGCATTTTCCTGATGGTTACTTGGTTCTTTTGAGCATCTTTTCATATGCTTATTGACTATTTGTATGTATCTTCTTTGGAGAAATGTCTATTAAAATCCTTTACCCATTTTAATAAGGGTATTTGTTTTGTTGTTTTTATTGAGTGGCAGGAATTTTTTAATGTATTTTGGATATTAACCTTTTATCAGGTACAGTTGGCAAATATTGTAAATATCTGTTGGTTGCCTGTTTATACTGTTGATTATTTCCTTTGCTGTGAAGAAGTTTGAAAATTTGAGGTCCCAACATTCATTTTTAGTTTTATTGTCTATGCTTTTGGTGTCATATCAAAAAATCTTTGTGCCAAATTCAGCATCCTGACGCTTTTTGCCTGTGTTTTCTTCTAGGATTTTAATAGTTTCAGGTCTCACATTTAGGTCTTTAATTCATTGAGTTAATTTTTGTACATGATGTAAGATAAGGGTCTAACTTCTTTCTTTTCCATGTGGATGTCTGGTTTCCCCAACACCATTTGTTGAAGAGATTTTCCTTTCCCCACTGTGTGGTATTGACACCCTGGGCAAAGATCCTTAGACCATCTACTTGAAGATTTATTTCTAGACCCTTTTTTGTTCTATTGGTTTATATGTCTATCTTTAGGCTTGTACCAAGCAGTTTGGATTACCCTGTTCTACCAGCTTGTAAAAAGCAGTGGTTTTATTTATTTTTAAGGGTCTGGCTATGATTGTTTACAAAACTCTATTGACAGTGCCTTCTCTAATTCTTTATAATATTTTTCCTTTTTTTTTTTGTATTCAGTATCTTTTTCTTGGAAGTGTAAGGGAATTTCCTCTCAATCATGTTTGGAACAGCTTGGGTATGTGAATCTACTTATTCAAAGGAAAGGCAGATGGTGTGCATTTAGTTAGGAATGTTTGCCTCTTCAGGTATTCCTGATATTCAAATGGAGGTGGAAGGGAAGGGAGGGAGGGAGGGATTGTTTTACAGCTTTAGAAATGGGGTTCAGACTCTGGAGCCAGATTGCCTGGGTATGAATCTCAGCTACACCACTTACTTAGCTATAAATTTGGGAAAGTAATTTGACCCCTCTGTTTTAGTTTCCTCGTCTGTTAAGTGAAAATGTTAGACGCAGGAATGTTCCGAGGGAGAAGTGAATTAAAAATGGTGCCTAGCACATATTAAGTGCCGTATAAGTGTGTGTGTTCTTTATGTTGAACATTAAAAATGAAAACCAGAACACTGACTAAATCTTGGGTTCTGAGGAGGCTAACCTTTTCTGGTTCCACCGTAAATAAGGAACAACCAAGGCACATATTATTTCTGTCCTTAACAACTCTCGACTCCCAGATGGTGTAGTAGGAGATTATACATTCTTAGGTGAGTGGAGGTTTCCAAATCTTTTAATGATTATAGGAACATTGCATTTGTATTAAGGGATATTACAAATGCTGCCATATAGTACATCATTTGTCTTTTGGCATATAATTAGTTTTTGAAATGTATGTGTGGAACCTAGGGTGAAATAGAGATTAATGCGTTTGAGCAGCATAAACCATGATGACACTTTGATATTGGAGCGCTTATAATGCGCGGCAACTGTCAAGTAAATTCTTCAACTTAGACTTTATTTTTGTGTTGCAATAAATGACCTGAAGGATCCAAAGCTTACACATTTTAATGATAGTGCTTTTTAAATTTTATTTTTTTTGCTATTTTAATTACACTTAACTTTTATAACTTGCGTAGCTTTATATTTGAATTATTCCAATGTTTAAACATAAACATGAAATTCACATCGAAACCTAGGATTTGTTTGAGGTGTATATATATTAAGTGGCAGGACCCCTTCGCTCCCCATTTTTTAAGCCTGTAAATGAATGAAAAATCTCAAGTGTTTTTTTTATTAGGAAGAATCATGCCTTAAAGCTTATGATTCAAGATGTTGGTGAATGATGAGATGACCATCTCTAGGGAAGTAAAAGCATTCTTAAGATAAGAAAGTGTATCTAAAAATATATTTTCTTGTGCAAAAGGAATCTTGTACAACATATATTTTCCTCTATGTTTTATACTTCTCGAACATATTAAAAACCGCCCCACCCCTTACTCTAGACAAATGGAGTGTTTTCACTTTTGTAGCATGCATCTCTGACATCAAGGGGGACACACCTGTGTGTGGCACCAGTCCTGTGTGGCTCTGTACTTCGAGTCTTAGCACATTCTTGTCCAGCTGAAATAACGTTGAGTGCTTCTCTGTTTTTTCCCAAGCCATTTTGGAATGTGTAATATTTTTAATATCTGCAATTAAGTGACAGGTAAGTGTACGTAAATGCATATGTTGAACATCTCATATACGGCCTTAAATAAATGGCTACTTAGTGGCTTCCCATCTATAGCTTCACAGCTGGCAAAGCAGGGCACTTAGGTTTCATGCTCCTGGATGTTTGTGTGGCTGAAACCCTGGTTCTAAGTGAAGAACCAGATGGTTGTTCTTCATTGGGGCTGCCGATCTTAGATGTTCTACAAAGCTGCTCCTGTCTATAAATGTAGTGCTTATATTTTCTGCACAGTATGTGCCTGTTGGCAATGTTTTTGTTTTCCTAGTTAAACAGCCACTACCTGCAGGAGGAGTCACATACTGGAGCCAAGAAGAAGTAGCCATGTCTGGATAGTTTGCAGTAATTTTGGAATTAAAAAAATGCACACGGTAGATTTTATTGAAACAAAACAAAACAGGTTCATGTACAGAACATTACCCTTAGGAAGACTCATAAGCATTTAAGAGCAAATTTAAGTCGGAGGGGCTTTGATTAAAGTGTTATGTAAGCAGGAAGTGGCGTTTCTTTGTCTTGTCTGTGGTATTACCCTCCCCTACACTCAGTAGAACCATAGGGATATATAGCGTTTTAAATTTACCACCTAGCATAGTGGATTTTTATGAAATTCTCATGGTGGAGAGGAAAGGGTTGGATATTCTGCCCAAATGGTAGTCATCAAAATCTAGAGTCAGAATTGTCTTTTTCATGATGAAATGCTTTTTTTCTTTTATCATTGCGTATGCTGCTAAAACCCGGGATGCTTGCTCATTCCCAAGGACATGGCGTGAGCCAGAAATATGAGCTCTGCCCCAGTGGTAGGATGGATACTACAAAGGCATTTTCCACTATCTGTTCTGCTATGCGTTTATCCACTGCTGTTCAGTTTTAAAAAAATGCTAGTAGCATTGCTCTTCACATGGCTGAATTAATGGTAAAGCATAGATTTCTGTCTCTTTGATTTTTTTTCTAATGGATTGATTGGCTCTTTGCCTGCTTGACTACCTTAAGGAAAAAAAAAATCTCCCTTTAAAAATTACAGTCAGAAATATACCTGTGATGGACTTTCAAAAGCTGTTTTATATTTAATAAGTGCAGGAGGTCCTTACAAGTTTGAGGCATCCTCACCTCACTACCACAGCCCCCTGTTTAGTAATAGAATCACATAGTCCTGTCTGCCTCTTGATGGATTAAAAAGCCACCTCACTGAGCCTAATTTATGCCTTGCTTAGATATTTCTGGCTGAGATATGGATGCTCATCCTCCCACTTCTCCAGTCTGTTTTTTAATATTTGCCAGTATCAAACAGTTTCTGAGCACGTGGTGGTGTCTTTGAGGATGGAGGGCGTGTAGGAGTTGGTATGATCAGCTCATCAGGTCTCCTGGATTGTACTTAATTTTCCTGGGAGCACCTCTGCTGGACCCTGTTGCTACCGCACCCTTCGGTACCTCTTGGAATCTTAAATGTGCTTCTTGCAGCGTCTGTTCCTGCAGAGTAAATGCGCTTTTCTTTCAGTGACTCTCTTGTCTCTCATCACTCAAATATTTTATGATTGATTTTTTGGATGTGCATTTCCTCCCTTCCTCTTGGTTTCCATTAAACCTATGTTGTGTCTTGAAAAGGCATCGCAGCCTCTGGCCTCTCCGGGGCAAACCCGATTAACCGTGCTGCTGCTGAGTGTCTTCCCCGTGTTCGAGACCGAGCGTTTGTGTTTCAGAATGCTCCCTCTTTGCGTAGACCACGGTCAGTGTCGGGTTTCTATCTTTTTTTTTTTTTTTCTAGTTGTGTGAGTGCTTTCAGACTCAATATGATTATTGAAAGGGCTCTTCAGAGAACTGTGTCTTTTTCATTTAAACTCCCATTCTCTATGTATTATGTAGGACAAGGCAGTGTAAAAATAAAGGGCAGTGCTACGAAAGCTCAGAACTTTTCACATAATCCTCTCAATTCACAACTAATTTTAAACTTTAAATTATTTGAAATGACCTGTTTGTAGCTTACATATGGGACTGAAGCAGAAATACAGGACCACCATTTCAATTGGACCTTCCCCAAACTTTCCCCAGGGTTGAAAACGCTAAAGATGAATTTTTAATGAAGACTTTTTTCCAGCATTGCGATTGCTACTTGACTTCCTTTTTAAAAGTTGGAGCAATTCTTACACAGTAACGACTTTCCAAAGATCCCTCTTACAAAATTTTCACAAATATTTCTCCTTTGAAAAATCTAAACTCTATGTAGTAGTTGTTGATTACAGCCATGAGGCGACCTTTTCTTGGATCTTCTAATGACCTAAGACAAAGTTCATGAAATAGGTTGAAAAAACTGGCCCGAATTATATGTCATATACTGCAACTGTATTAATTTTTCACATACAGGAACATACGACATTTTGGTGTCTCCTTCTATTCTATAAACATGAACAGTGATTACTCCCATTTGGTAGGTTTACAAGTGATTTTGATTTTTGAATTTCTACACTTTCTAGGTTTTCCATACTGTATTTCTAACAAGAACAACAACGAACTCTTTGAAGTGTTGCTGGTGAATCTTTGTAAGGGCTGAACAATATTTTCCAGATTATTGCAAAGACTATCATATACTTGGATGCCTTAATTTTACAGATTAAATGATGGCTGGTGGAGTTTAATCTTTTGCTTGAAGTCATGACATTTAGGGGCCAATACCCAAATTGAACACAGCTGTGAAAACAACTTTGCGATTAATTTAATTTGGTCATTTTTGTGGGGTTTTGAATAGTGCTGCCTATCACTGTATTAACAAACAGTGGATATTTTGTAAATATTTTAGTTATTTCGTATAAACTAAAATGGAGCTTTTTTAAAAGCTTTCCTATGAGTCAGTAGTATACACAGATTGTTAAACAGATATTTGTGACTCTTCATTTTAAATATGAAAGGAGATATAAAACCATTCCTCTCAAAATTTTAAAAAGTTTGTTTTAAATGATTGTTTTGTACATTTCACATTTTGAAAATGACAGGGAATCCGCAGTTTCTTAGTCTGATGTGAAATGTAGTTAGGTATTTATTGGTATACTTCCTGTCTTAGAAATTTGGATGAAATTAACATTGCTGGTGAAAGTGAGAGAAAAGGCGTAGGTTTGGGGGAAGAGGAAGGAGAGGCGAAACCTGCGCTTCCCAAGGAGGAGGCGGTGGAACTAGAGTGCCTGCCAGCAGGACGAAACCCTAATTAAGCACCTGACAAAGAATTAAAATAAAGACAAGGGATACTTTAAAAAAACATAAGAAGAAAACAGTTGAATACAAAGTTGAAATGAAAAGCAACTGCGTAATGCGGTGATTTTCAACTTTTTTCGCTTCATGGCACACATAAACTAATGGCTAAAATTCTGCAGCACACCAAAAAAAAGTTTTGTTTTGCCAATCTGACAGAAAATGGGTATAATTTTGATTCATTCACACCAGATGGCTTTTGTTTTATTCGCTGTTGTCATTTTCTTATTTGACAACCTAAGGGAAAAGAGGTCAGTGACCCTGACTAAGTAGTCAGGTATTTGCATGTTTTAAAAATTCTTGTGACACACCAGTTGAAAATCGCTGGTGTAATGGAGAGAGGGGCAAAAACAAGGAATAGTGAATCATGAAGAAAGCTATGAGCAAAATTAGATTATTCTTGGAGTTTTGCTTTTTTGGGAGAGTGGGAAACAAGTGGTATTTAAGAATATAAGTAGGTATATTAAAATAAACTTGGGTTTAAAAATTATGATGTAAATAAAAGAAATAATCTATAATTTATTCAAAATGTGCAAGTAATTTACAAAGGACTTTTGGATTGTGACTAACTGGATAATGGTTTATATTTAGTAATTGTTTTTGTGAAGATATTTACCAGGGAACAGGGTATAAAAACATGTATGAATTTTTGAAGAGCATTTTTCAGATTTGAAAGGAACCTGTTGGATACATTCCCCTTCATGTCATCTGGGAACTGACTTTATAACTTCTATATCTTGGCCAATTTAAGCTCTGAAAAACTTGATAGGTGAGTTCAGTAGAATATTCCCTAAGGGATTTTGAAATGCTTTTTCTACGGGGCATATATTTTTCCTTTTATTGTATAAAAATCAAGTGCATATCTCAAATCAAAAGTTTAGTGACTCTTACTTACTGTTTATATATGGAAACATGGATCCTAGTCATGGTATTTTTTTTTATCCATGTAATGAGAAGTAAGGGTAACGAAGAAGAGCCAACCTTTAGTACTACTTCTTGATTCGATCCTCCTTTGTTTATGAAATAAGTATATTGAGATACTGTCACCTTTGCAGTCATTTATCATACTGGTCAACAAAACAGGATATTTCTAAGCATAGTTAACAAATATTAACATTATATGCCCAACCTTTGACATACATAGTTTTCCTTTTGTCTAATAAGAAGCACTTCAAAAAAAAAAAAAAACCATTTAGAAATAGAATTGACTGACTTTTTGTTTTTTTTTTTAAGATTTTATTTATTTACTTTTTAGAGAGAGGGGAAGGGAAGGAGAATAGAGGAAGAGAAACATCAAGGGTGGTTGCCTCTCACGTGCCCCCTACTGGGGACCTGGCCCGCAACCCAGGCAATGTGCCCTGACTGGGAATTGAACAGGTGACCCTTCGGTTCTCAGGCTGTCACTCAAGCCACTGAGCCACATCAGCCAGGGCGATTGACTTTTGAGTTTCCCTTAGCTTTCACTGTAGTGGAGGTGGTAACAAACCCTAGGTCACAGGTGGCAAACACAAGGCCCACGGGCCAAATCCAGCCATCCACCTTGTTTTATTCAGCCCGGCACCTTGTTCCACCCAGTGGCAGTGCTGAGCTCCTTGCCCCTAGTTAAGGAGTAGTTACATTTATACAGTCCTAAAATTACATTTGGCCCTTTGAAGGCAACTGCGAGGCTGATGTGG
>VMDR010015425.1:0-22321 GCA_007922815.1 Macrotus californicus | reverse complement strand
ATTTATGATGTCTTTAAGAAACAACTGCTATTAATTTTTAATTTTTATTTTTTCTTCTATATTCCTTTCATCTCCAACTCTTATTCCATTTATCACTGTATTGAAGTTATATATTTGGAAATCATACCTCTCCCTTAATAGGTTTAATTCTTTTTAGTGCATGATTTCTAATTGTAGTCCTCACAACATCTAGTTTAATATCTGAAATATCATTATATTTCACTAGAAAAAATTATCTAATATATGGCAATGTCTATAACTTCACGTATTTTATATTATTTATTATTTTTTTAAAGAGTGTATTTATTTATTTTTAGAGAGAGGGACAGGGAGGGAGAAAGAGGGAGAGAAACATCAATGTGAGTGGTCGCCTCTACTGGGGTCCTGGCGGCCCACAACCCAGGCATGCACCCTGACTGGGAATCCAACCAGTGACCCTTTGGTTCACAAGCTGGCACTCAGTCCACTGAACCACACCAGCCAGGGCTAACTTCACATATTTTAAATATGCATTATATATCCTGATGCCCTCTCATATAACAATATATTCTTTGTAGTTGAAATTCCATTACACTGATTTGGATTGTACTTATTTTCATAAACACTTACGTTTTAGGCACTTTCAATTACATAAAATGAGTCATGCAATTTCTGTTTTGTTACTATAGTTATTGAAAATAACTCTCCTGATTTATTGAAAGAATGAAGACATAAAATACAACCTATTTTTTAAAAAAAATATAAAAGATTATTTAAGCAGAACATGGCTTTCTGAACTAGTTTATTAATAAGCCATTTTCCTTCTCCAAATCTATTTTAAAAAAGACATTCTTGGATGTCTAATCATCTAACAAAATGGCTAGACATACTTTCAGTTCATTTGAAAGCTTAAAATTCTAAGCTTCTGAGTGACTCCTAACGGCTCTTACACTTGTCACATCTTTTCTGTGAAATCACAAAAGGGCCAACTGTGAGGTGTTATTGGACTGCTTCCCCTGATATATCATCATAAAATATTAACCAGCTCCTCTGGAGGGCTTTCCCATGGGCAGGCATGCCAGGGCACATTCTGATTCACCAGTAATAATGGTATCTGATTACGATTCTTGGATTCAAAGCATAGTCATCCACGTCTGAGACAGGAGCACTATGGATATTTTCCTATATATTTTCTCAAGTACAGTGTGGTTTCCTGCTAGCAGTTGCTCTTTTTCATATCCATGTCATTGTTATTCTGTAATTGTTGTAGAATTCTGTGATGCCATATAATTAGCTACTATGACCATCTGCAGTACTTAGAGAGGAGAGAGCTTTAGTGTCAACCTTATGGAAGAAAGTGAAGTCTATAAAGGCATCGGCCCTGTGCCTGAAACATCATAAATGCCAGTACCATTTAGTTTCTTTTTTCCCTCCCAGGCTTCGACTCTAATTCCAGTGTTCTTTCCATGAAACAGGTTGTCTTTCTCAATAGCCTCTTTATTGGGTAGATCATAAATAGTTTTATTTCTGCACTTATCCAATTTGTGTTCTTACATACTTCCTTGTTTCTGTTCATGCATTGCCATGTATGTAGAAGTGTTACTGGACCAGGCCCTGGCCCTCAGTGAATCTGCTGAGGGCCAGCTGTAGTGCGGGGGTTCTTGACTTCATGTAGGAAGGATTTCACAACACGAGTCCAGGTGACTATGAGGATACAATTATTAAAGCTGGGGACAGTGAAACAAGGAAGGGCTTAGCATAGAAGAACCAACAGGAGAACCGTGGGTGGCCTGCTTTAGCCTACTGGGAAGTCAGAACAGGGAGCTTTGGGGATAGGTACAGGGGATTCGCCTGGGACAAAAGGCCAGCTGCCCCTTGCCTTAGAGGTTAGGAGACACGTGCCTGTGGGAAGAAGTGGGGGAAGAAGAAGAGAAAGGAATGGCACTGGTCACTCCCCAGAGGGAGAGAGCACTGGGGTCCTTTGTCCTGACGGTTTTTATCTTTTGCTTGCAGGCAGGAATCTTAGGGAAGGTCTCAGGGGAGGCTTTCAACAGAATATTCATCAGATATCCAGGTGTGTCTTTTCAGGATCATGGTCTCCTCTGGCTCATCAGTGACAGGGCAGGGGGCCTTTAGTCATTGCAGCTGGTTCTGGTGTAGCTCACCTGGCTTTGCTGCTCTTCTGGGCCTGGAGCAGAAATGCAACTGAGGCCTAGATGTTATCTCCAGGGTAGAAAGGCCAGGGGAGGAGAGGTTGTCCTGGGGGTGAGGTCCTTGTTTTACCAGTTTTGCCCCCTGCCAGGCACTGGGGCCTTCAGCCCTGGTGACCATCTGCACCTGGCCGTAACTTGCTTGGCCACTGTGTTCAGCTATCTGTCATTTTCCCTCTTCCACTTGCCAAGGAATTTTCCTAGCTTCTCACTATCCTGTCTCAGAAGGATAAAAAGAAAAAAAAGAAAAATTATATATCTCTCTCTCATAACGGTTATATCAGAGCATTTTTTAAACTCTCACATTCATATTTATTCTTCTGGATTTCAGTGGATGAATGCATTTTATTATCAATAAATCATCAATTTTATCTACAATAAATTTAAGAAAAGGAGAGAAGTAATTTTCGATAAGATTTGAATGTTGTTTTGGAGGATGAGCTGTATATGCATTTCATCCCTGAGTCATAAATTAGTCAGAACTTATGACAGATGAAATTTGTGTAGGGAAAAAACCCAATAATGGAATAGGATACAGATAGGAACTGCTACAAATCATATTTAAGGTATGTTCCTGAGATCCACTGAAGCTAGAATATTGTGTGTATGTTCAATGCACATGCAAACTTACACACTAGCAAACATAAATGTGTGGGTAAATGGACTAGCACAAACTATACAAAACCATAAAAAACCCACGTAGCAATAGATAGTTAAGTCAGATTGGAACTGTAGAATTAACTCTGGAGAGAAGGTGCCAGGTTCATGTTCAGACAATGTCACCAAGTATGTGTCATTTCTTCTTCATCTATTCAGCCTGTATTGAAAGCTTACCATATACTAGTAATTGGGCTAAGTAGCAGTCAGTTTCTTTACCTTTCTGAGCCTCAGTTATCTTAATGTTAAAATAATCCAATAATTATACTAATGACTAGTTACTCCTCTAATTCTTAGACAGAGGTCTTTGTCCTGGACTCTGCCCTGGCCTTCCTCTAGGCTAGTCTTTCTCCATGGAGCAGGGAGGTCAAGAGGCTAAGGAAGGGTTCATGTTCACCTGGAGTCCATGCTTTCTCATTCTATGCTCTGCCCTAGAATTCCCTACCCAATAGCTCTGACCCCCTTATCAGGGGCTGTGTGGGCCTCCTCCCCAGATCTGTGTTTCCCAGGGAAAATTGCAGTGCAGGACCTGTGCAATACCCCCAGACCCGAAGGATCATCAGGGCTGTTTGCTGGAGTTGTGGACAGCACTTGGACACGCAGGCTTCTGTGTCCACATGAATCTGTATCAGGCCCCTGTCGGTGCTGGTTGGCTGGAGCCTGAGGTGGGAAGATGAGGTGTGAGCTGTGAGCTGGGTTACAGATTTTCTCAGTACTGCACTTTGTGGCAAAATATTCTGAAAAATTTAAGTCTGACTCTGGGTTTCTGAGTCATTAGGAAGGTATAATTTTCAAGTAGCAAAACCAAACATGTTTTATTAAACAGTTAGTTACCTTGATTTATGAATTTAAATATTAGACATATGGTATATGGGTCTCTTGCCCTGAGCCCTACAAATATATATTAAGAGTGGATTTGAATAATGTCTACCTTAGAAGTGTATTTCATGGAACAAATGGGCTACATGTACATCCCTAATATTCTAATATATATAAAATTTTATTTGAAGACATCTACAGAAATTCAAAATATATTATTACTATGTCATAACATAAAAATAAATAGTAACAGAAGGAGCTCAGTAATAATGAGATACTTGATAATTTACACAGAACCCATCCAACCTTGGTACATGGTGCTCAGGACATTTGTAAGAACTAACTGTCACGGCTACAATGAAATTCATTAAATATGACAAGCCCATTCATATCCATGTTTTTGCACATGCTTCCTGAAAGAAACATTTCTTATATCTTTTTCCCAGAATCTATCTATCTATCTATCTATCTATCTATCTATCTATCTATCTATCTATCATCTATCTTTTATCATCTATTGCTATTCTATTCAGATGAAGACATTAGAAAACAAAGAATGTAGGTGACTTGCCCCAAATGATAGTGTTAGGAATAGGGTCAGGCTTCCCTCAAATTTAAAGCAGTCTCTTTTTGCTCTTCTACCCTGACTTAGGAGCACACAGCAACCTGGCCTTCCAGTCTGTTTGTGCAGATGGAACTTGGCAATGGGAAACTCTAGTGACTCTGTGATAAAGCCATTACTCATACTGTGTGTGTGTGTGTGTGTTTCCCCAGAGTTCTCACATATGTACTGGAAATCTTGGGAGAGAATTACCTGCTACAAAGAGGAGCCGCTGTTTTTAGGAGCTTCTCTACCCTTTTGTATCTGAATAAGCAAATAGACATCTGTTTTATCTTTTCCTTCTGTTACAGTGAAGTTGTTTTGTTTTGTTTTTTCTATTTGAGACCAATCTCCTGTGTTCTAAATTTCATCCCCTTCCAACTTTCATATCTTAACTCCTCTTTCTCTCAGGTTCTTGTTGTTTTAAGTTCAACAGGCTCAAATCTTTCTTTTTAAACTTTGAAATTATAGTTGATATACAATATTATATTACATCCAGGTGTATGACATAGCGTTTGGACATTGATATAACTTATGAGGTGGTCACCCTGATAATTGTGGCCCTCATCTGACACCGTACACAGTTATTACAATATTATTGACGATGCTCCCTATGCTGTACTTCACATCCTGTTACTGTTTTTATAACTGGCAATTTGTGCGTCTTAATCCTTTCTCCCTTTTCACCCGTCCTGGGGACAAGGAATCTATCAGATGCAAAGTTCAAAACAGGCTTAGATCTTTCTAAAACAATCCAACAACCTTACCATAATCTCTAGTCCTTTATCAGTGTTTGCTTTTCTTTTTGTTCATGCTCAAACTTAAAATCCTCTATATTTATTGTCAATGTTTCTGCAGGTATCGCTCATACCTTGTCTCATTCTAATCTGGTTTTTACCCTCAGCACTAACAAAACTGCTCTTGCTGTTATTACTAATGACCTTCAGTTTACTAAATCTACTTCCTCCTTTTCATGACCTCTTAGTAGCCAGCACTCAACATTGCTGGTCCTTTTGAAATATTGTTTACCCTCATCTTTCTGGATTCTCCTTAGTCTCCTTACTTAGCTTATCCTCTTTTAGTCCATTGTTGGAGGTGCTCAAGGCTCAGTCCTGGGACCGAAACACGCACAACGTAGCCCCGTGGCTTTACTTCTGGAAAGTCAGCTGCTGCCACCTTTATTCCCTTAGTAACGTCTCCTGTCTCAGCTTTAACTCTGTATATCTAACTTCCACTCTGTGCCTCAAAGTGACAAGATCCCAAACTGAGTTTGAGAGGTTAGGTCCAAATCTATTCTCTCTTAGTGTTCCTCTTATTAAACAATGGCACCAGTATCTGTGTTGTTTAAACTAGAAACCATGGACTCATCCTTGACCCGCTGAAGTCTGACCACAGAGGCTTGTCTGGGTTCGACTATGGGTGAGAATGGCCACTTTTAAGATTGGCTTTGCACCCTTTGGTTTACTTTCACACCACATATGTCCAGTGCAAAGAGTACACACCAGAGCAAGGATACAAGATATGTCTGTTGAGTAAGGTCTACTCTATTTTCCTATGAGAAAATTTGGGCTGTACCATGGTTCCGTGCTTGCACTTTCTATTTTCACTACCCTGGCATGCATCTCTGTCTCTGCCCACCGGCAATTAAAAACTAACTCAAGACCACCCTACTTCCTGAACTACACTGTCTCCAGAACACTCTAATCCAAGTCTGCCCTCTCTTGACTGATCTGCTGTTGCTCCTTCCTAACTCATTTCCCTCCTATCCTCTATACATCTTTCTCTTGCAGTCTCTACTGAGCTTTCAAAATGACTTGGATTGTATCATCTTCATGCTTAAAACTCTTCAATGTATTTCCATTACTACTTGAAAAAGTTAAAAGTTTAAAATATAGGCATTTCTTCTACGTGGTAATTTTTATAATCCAAATTTTATAATTATATTGGATTAATACAGTTGGGAAATAATCCATATAAATTACATAATTATGAATTAACTGTTACATAATTATAATTTACTTAGATTGATTATTTGCTCTAGGTTAGTAATAGCAAAGGAGGAAAAATGATTCTCTTGCTTGGGCAAACCAGCAGCTTTCTTTGAGTGACTTTGTACTTTTTTTTAAATAGCAATGCATTTTGTTATTGCTACAGGCAATAGAGAAGAGAACACTAAAAATTAGGAAAAAGAAGGCTATTATTCTTGGAAAGGTATACAGAATCAAAGGCTACATTTGTACAGGGCTATTCATGTTTTTATAGCTATGTATTTGAATTTTTGCTCCATTGACATAGATAGGAAAGGGGTGGCCAGCGTGAGTATGGATGGACCACTGTATCAGTGGTTCATTTGATGGGAAAGTGCAATAAAAAGTGTACCTGAACTTCCCCTTCCTATTGTCCTATATGCCTTCCGCTTTTTCAGTCCAGCATTTCCCAGATGACTCTTGCTTTCTGACTAATTCTTTCAACATTCCCTAAACACTCTGAATGATCTTGACTTACCTCGGGCCACATTCCATACTCTTAGTCTCTAAACTCCAGCCACACTTTCAGTTGTTTAAATTCACGAAAGTTTTTTCTGCCCTTGAACCGTTTCTCTTATGCTGCTGCCCCTGTGAGGAATGTTACCACTTATGCTTCCCACATTTGTTCTCACCTTCCTGCTCCATCAAGCTCATTCTTTCTTGTTCTTCAGGACTCATCTTCAGTGTTGTCCTAATGGAACACGTTGTTGACTCCCATCTTCGTGCATTCTGGCTGCTATAACAGAAATAGCACACACCGACTGGCTCATAAATAACACACATTTATTTCTTGGACGCTGGGAAATCCAAGATCCTGGTGCCCATAGATTCAGTGTCTAGTGATGGCCAGCTTCCTCATTAATAGCCATCTTCTTGCTGTAACCTCACATGGTTGAATGGGGAGAGGGACTTCTCTGAGACCTCTTTTAAGAGGGCATTGATCCCCTTCATGATAGCAGAGCCTAATCACCTACCAAGTGCCCCACTTCTAATGTCATCACCTTGGGAGTTAGGAATTTGGGGAGGACAAAAATACTCAATTCACAGCAACTCCATTGAGACTAAGTAGGAGTCCTGGTTTTGTCCTCTGTAGCTTCCAAGACTCCTTCAGAGCACTTTTCATATTTGTAATTAATTAACTGTAGGATTATTTAATTAAGGCCTTTCTTTCCCATTACAGGGTCAACTTCACCAGGGCATCAACCAAAACTGTCCTGTTTACACTTGCATTTCTAGGAACAGTACCAAAACCAGAATGTTCATGGAAGGAATGGCCAGTGTAAGGATGGAGGGAAAGGAGGTACACAGGCAGTAGGGTTAGGATATAATTTTTGTCCTGCATCTTTTTTGATACGTATTTTTCAGAACATATGTGGTCTTTGGTTATCTCTACCTTTTTATTCTGAGAATTCACATTATAGGTTACTGAGATAATTGTTGCTTTATGTAGGAGGCACTTAGTTGCTGTTTGGAGAAATATGTCTATCAAGATACACAACCCCTTAGAGCTGTGCTGCCCAACGTGGTGGTCGCTAGCTAATGGGGCTTTTGAGCACTTGAAAGTGGTTAGTTCATGTTGAGATGTGTTGTAATTGTAAAATGCACAGTGGGTTTTGAGGAGCTAGCATACATGTAAAATGTCTTGTTAATAATTTTTATGTTGCTGGCATATTTTGGATATATTAGCTTAAATAAAATATGTTACTAAAATACTTCAGCTATTTATTTTTCTTTGTTAAATGTGACTGCTAGAAAATTTAAATTTGCCTATATGGCTTGCAACATATTGTCTCTGAATAGCATTGGCCTAGGTATAGAACACAGCATTCTTTCCCTTGCTGCCAGACCCTGAGGGAGAGGGAAGCCATTCTAGTGAAATGAGGTCGCTGGCTTCAGCAGTGCTGTGCTAAGAAGTTTAAGTTCTACTGAGCTCCTTAGTAGACCAGGAAGGACTGATTTCCCCAGGTTATTTTTACTATTTTACTATGATAAATGGAATTACTGGAAATGAACACCATTTTTAAAGTAACATCATCTTTATTTACCTTCTTACAGCATTTTATAGTTTAGGTTATTTATTTTCTCTTGTGAATTTCCACTTTGATAGCCACCACCTCCGTTTCCTCTGGAATGTGGTTTGGTAAGTTTTCATTTAAGCAAATGAAAGTTGATATAAAATTTCAAGCTTTGAAATAGCCTGAGAATTTTCCTGATGTGAAAGTAGATGTTGAAGTCAACCATAAATTATCTGGCGACCACTATTACGTTCCAGAACTTTTGAATTCCAAGAAGATGCCAGTTCATTAAGCAACAGATGAAATATGCCTTTCCCAAAGGTTTATCTGCAGCACAGTCAATTGTAACTCTTAATAATGAGACAAGAAAGGGAGGCCTGGGCACCTCGAAATGAAACTACACATTGCCTACTTAATTATTAGAGAACATTAATTATTATCACTTAAAGTTGGACCTGATTTAGTGTTCTCACAGATTTCTGGCACAGCCTTTAATTTAGATCTTGTTATTAATTTCTGGCTACTTTCCCCCAAGCACTAAGCTATAAAAGTTTTGTTACATACCACTGTGGTATTTGAATATGTTCAAATATGGGTATAGTGCATGGTGCCCAACAACTAAAACATAATAAAATTGTAAGGCAAAAGCTTTATAATTACCACTATGATCATTTCAGAACCATAGGATAAAAGATCTAAAAATGATCTTGACAATCCAACCCCTATAATTTTACATGAGAACACTGAGGACAGAAGTAAACTGCCCAGTTGTGGGAGCAAGGACTGGACGTTAAATCTTCTCGCGTCTAGTCCAGCGTTCTTTCTACTAATTTCTTCTGAGAGCACATTGGTGGCCAAGTATAGAAATTAAAATTGTTAAACTGGGAAAATAAGGCGGTATCCTTAGGTACGTGAAATTTAAGAAAATTTCTAATTATGATTTGTATATGCACACGTGCATTTGTGCATGAGTGTGATGTGTGTGTGATGTGTGTGTATTGGGGTGTTCTGGGGAGTAGGTGCTCTGTATATTTCACTGCTTTAGCATTTCCAAAAGAATCAAAGCTTTCTTAGTCTCCTTTATGCTCTTATAGTTCCTTCTTTATTTATTGCAGATATCAGAGTACAAAGGAAATTTATGCCATTTTGCCTAGGTTGTCTCCAGATTGCATATTATAATTTATATTTATTGATACCTTTAGTAAATAGTCATACAGACATGTGTTTATTACATAGTTATATGGTAAAAGTAGGCATGAAATAGCAAAGCTAGATAAGAATTGTTTCTGAATTGAGTTGGGGAAAAGATTAAAAATAAATAAGAAATAACAAATAAGTTGTTATTTTCTTAAATCAGAATATAAACTATACTAGTCAGAGAATGTTATTAGAAAGCTATTTGCTTAAATGAACAAAATAAACGAAGCCAGTATGTGTATCAGTAATCTGGGATTTATCCTTCAGTTTCCAGCTGCAAAAGTATGTATGTCCACACCTTTGCCTTTTTAGAAAAGTTGTATTGACCACTAGGAGAAAGGGTTCTGCTTGAATTGTGATGAACGTGTGAAATCAGGAAGTATCATTTTTGTTTAGGAACATATATTGCACTCCAGTCTCCTCTCACAGTGCCTGGCCCTGGCGGGCTCTCAAACACCGCCACTGCAGGGATCAGACAGGCGTGCTCGTTCATAACTCGGTCCTCAAAGCGTCCCTTGTGTTTGCCCTGTTTTACTGCACAGTTCTAACCACAGTGGTGGCTTTGAATACTACCCACTTCTAATGTTGCCCTCGTAATGTACCATCATTAAAGACAGGAAGAATAAGAAACACTGAGGTTGAAATGCTAAGACTTCGACTGCTATAATGTGAGCGAGCCTTGAAGAAAAAGCTTTGCCCCCCACTTAAAAATACAAGGTTAGACACACAGGCACCAGTAATAGAGTCACTGATCCTTCTGAGAAACGGCGAGTTAGAAAAATTTCTCATGCACCAAGGGAAACTGAAAGGAGCTTGATGCCCACCGAAGGTAATGGGTGGAAAATGTTGCCTGTGAGGAATTAGATACCTAAACCTGGATCCCTTCCTGGGGGAGGTCCAATATCAAATTGTAAGATATTAACAGTATCTCCTTGTTTAGAGGGAATTCCTGTCTAAAAAGTTAGTGTAAAACTGTCTCTGCGGTTGGAGATATCCGCAAAGTTATCATGCAAACCCTTCCTGATGGTTTCCAAGTGCAACTCAGCACAAACCAACTCCCTCTGAAGAAAATCTGGTGGTCCATCAACAGAAACCACTCAAGGATGAACACAACAAATCGAAGAATTCACACTGTAAATTCTGGATACTAGATCAATCTGGAATAAACTTCATTTATTTATTTATTAAAATATATTTTATGATTATGCTATTACAGTTGTCCCATTTTCCCCCCTTTATTCCCCTCCACCCTGCACACCCCCTCCCACCCTCATTCCCCACCCCCCTTTAGTTCATGTCCATGGGTCATATATGTAAGTTCTTTGTCTTCTACATTTCCTGTACTACTCTTAACCTCCCCCTGTCTGTCTTCTACCTACCATTTATGCTTCTTATTTCCTGTACCTTTTCCCCCTCTCCCCATCCACTCCCCTGATGATAACCTGAACCTTCCCTCCCATTCTCCCCCTCCTCCTACCCACTGATAACCCTCCATGTGATCTCCATTTCTGTGATTCTGTTCCTGTTCTAGTTTGCTTAGTTTGTTTTTGTTTTTGTTTTTGGTTCGGTTGTTAATAACTGTGAGTTTGTTGTCATTTTACTGTTCTTATTTTTTATCTTCTTTTTCTTAGATAAGTCCCTTTAACATTTTAAAATAGGAATGTTTTAAGGGATAATTAAAAGAAGTAGGAACAGGGTAGTTTAGGGAGAAAGTAGATTTTTTAAAAATCTAAGAATAATTGTATAGTAATTTCAGTATTAGGAAAGAAAAATCTATTCGTGTATTTAAATGTAAATCAATCCAATTGAAAGAACATAAGGATAAGAGGCAAAGAAATGAAAAAAATAGAAAGCTGAAACTAAGGTAATAGAAATAAAAACAATGAAATCAGAAACTACAATGAATGTAAAATGATTGCAATATGTTAGGAGACTTTCAGATCAGATGAAAATTCAAAGTCCAAATGCATAATATTAATATAATGTAGAATGAGATCATCTGAATCCTGAAATGGTATGTGCAGCCTGATACATTTTATGTAAAAATGCACAACACACAAAATAGCACTATGTACTTTTGCGGATACACTCAGAGGGAGTAAGGAACAGAAGAACATGAAGAAGAAAGCGAGGTACCACATTCAGAAATATGTTTGGTTTTGGTTAGGAAAAGAATGGGATGGAATTAGGAGATGACTATAATGTCTTAGTTATAGAAACAGGTTTGAAGCAGTGATGGAAAACATTAGGATGTGTTAAATGTGGATGGCGAGGTCACAGCTATTAGAGAGGCTGGAGAGAACGGTAGCCTGCTTTGTGGGTTCTGGAGGCAGCCTTCCTGGGCTCCAATCCTCAGTGCCCTTTTATTTATGAGATGGGGGACTTTGGGCAGTTACACCAGTTGGTGCCTCAATTTCATCATCTGTAAAATGAGGAAAAAAAGTAACCTCATAAAGCTGTAAAGATCATTGTAAAGATCGAAATGCATTTTATTTTACATATACAATGTGTAATTGCTTATTGAGAGCTATTATTATCTCTGTATTTTTCACATGGTTGAAATATTTCTTGCTAAACAGAGAATTCAAATAAATGAAAGAGAATGAGTATGTAAAATTATAATAAATCTGCAAATTGTAATAAAGGTAATTTTCTCCAGAACCTAAATTAAAATTACTGATCAAAATGCCTTTTTTGGCACATGAAGACATTTTTAAAGCCTCAGTACTGAAGTTAGCAGAAAATCTCATGAACATTCGATCTAGTTTGGTTTCCCGTTTGCGACAGTAAAATGATCCATAGAGAATGGGTTTTGCATGGATACATGCTTGCAAAGAGATTCACATTTATTTTCTCATCTCGTCATTTAGAAACAAAGAGAGAGATTCTAAAATCAAATCAGTTTTTTA
The DNA here is from genome assembly GCA_007922815.1 of Macrotus californicus. Taxonomy (NCBI): domain Eukaryota; kingdom Metazoa; phylum Chordata; class Mammalia; order Chiroptera; family Phyllostomidae; genus Macrotus; species Macrotus californicus. Next base: position 9,907 of record VMDR010015425.1, on the reverse strand, counting down.
TAGAACTAGGTGCAAGATTTTGAAACATCAAATAAAAAACAAAATTTTTCCCATTTTTGATTCTGCAACACATGGATAAAATTTAATGTACATTTTAATGTTTAGTTGTTTTTCAAAAAAAACATGCAAATTAAAATTTTTATTAGTTGACACATCATGCCTTTTCTTATTAGGATGTGTCAGATATAAATGGCAAATGGCAATTTTTCAACAGGTGTTAAAGTCAAGCTGGCTTTCTCTGAATTGTTTTGGAGGATCATTAGCCGTGGATAGATCGGTCCCTGTGGCAGTGCATCCTGAATCATACTTCTGTAGAGCTGGCCATGAGATAAGCAGGTGTTTTTGTTTGTTTGTTTGTTTGTTTGGACCTAGGTCTCTGGAATTAGAGGACTGGCCACCGTTGGGAGTATTGCCTTGACACTCTTGTCTGAAACACTGGTTCGTGTCTTTTCCATGGAATTCCTTATGTGTGTCTGTAATGGCCCCTCACCATGAGTTGCAGTGGCAGTTCCTGGTACTTCAGTTTCAGTTGCTTTCCAGTTGTCTCTGAGAGCCTCCCTAAGTCATGTTGGGGTGGAGCATACAACGTGTATTTGCACCACAAATGTACCATCTGTATTTGCTAAATACTTCTACTACTTTTTTATGTGTTATAATGTGAGATAGTAAGTTAATTACATATTATTGTCTGTGTAGATATTTTTAAATGGAGTTTAAGTAATTTTATTAATATACCATGTGAGAGATGTAATCTATGAAAATACTTTCTCCATTTTCAATTTTAACTTATTGAAAATAGCTTGTAAGTATCTATTTCTGAGTCCTTTAGGTTTTTGGAATTCTAGATTTGCAGTCACTGAACTGTTCCAGTACAACCATTTTACAGATGAAACCTGAAGCCCAGAGAGAAGAAACCAGCTCATTGAACAAATATGTGTTTACTTCCTCATTGTATTAGTGGGTACTCTGCTAAGTACTGAATGTGTTGTATGGATAAAGCTAACATGATTTCACCCTCATGGATGCTACAATCTAGAGGAGGAAATAGACATGAAACTAACAAAGAAAAATAGGTATCTAATTACAAATTGGGATAAATATGATGGAGGTGGAAAAGTGTTGACAGAAAATATGAATATTAATATGAAGGCAGATTTAGATTGAAGGACAAGGCAAGACCTGTATGAAGTTGTCTTTAAGCTGATACTTGAATTTATCTTAGAGAGAAATCAATCCAGGCGGAGGGCAATGCATGTGTAATGATCTTAGGTCTGAAGAGAGAGAAGCCATGTGTGCCTAGAGCTTAGTGAGCTTGGGGGAGAGTCAATTTAGATGATGATGGATAGACAGGAGCCAGATGGTAGAAAGCTCTCCAGGATATGCTAAGGGTTTGATGTTTTATTGTAAATGGAAATGGAAAGCTATTAAAGGATTTAAGCAGGAGAGTGACATGATCAAATTTATTTTGTAAAATGTCTTCACTGTGATGTGGTTTGGAAGGGGAATAGGGTAAGAGTGTTAGTGAGGCGGCTGTTAGAGGAATCTAGCCAGGAGTTGTTGGTGGCCTGGACAAAGGTGGTGACAGTGGGAATGCAGAGGAACAAACAGTTGCGATTAGACTCCAGATGTCAGGGTCTCCCTAGACATGCCTCCCACTGTACCACACTGCCTGGACTAAACTTGCCACTGAGTTGATGCAGATTGATGTGCTTTTGGGGCTACAGATTTTCTTTTGCAGAAACTATTATCACCTCTTCAGCTCACTTTGGTTGATGCTGCAAATTTTTCTTGGTGAAAGCTATAAAAAAAGATGATAGATTAAGATCACATTTTACAACAATAGCATTTTACCTGCAGGTAATTTAGATCTGCGGTGTGCGAGGGAGTTCCCCAGGCTTGCCAACCTGGATGAACAGTTCTCCTCTGAGGTCCAGGACAGTTTGAGGACAGGTCCAACATGGTGCAGCTCCTCTGATCTCAGGGAACTGTCATGCCTGTGCTCACCCCAATAACCTGTCCTATTCATTTATTTCTGGAGCCAAAAGATGTGTCTGTGAAAAAAGGCCCTAAGACCAACTGAGAAGATTGTTCTGTGCTAAATGAGGATTGTTTTTTTTTACAGAAAAATTTTTGTATGCATAGAAGTGTCTACACTTTTCCCCTTTTTTTGCTCCAGGAGGCCAAAAGCCATGTCTTCGTTTAGTGTGATGTTTATTCCCAGTCCTTGTGTCATAGGGCTTCTACTGCTTTTGTGGGCCACAGTTAAGGAAGAAGGGAGAAATATCAGCATGGTAGGCTCCTTGAAGAGACAACTGGTGATGGGCAATTGGAAGGTGTGAAGAGCAGAAGGATTTGGTTCCATACCTGGTTCTGGAACTTATATTTAAGTCACTGCGACTGCTCTGTGATTTAGAGCAAGTAACTTAACCTCTGTAAGCCTCAGTTTCCAATTTATACAAAAAGGCCCAATGGTAGGACCCAACTTAAGTTGTTTCTGTGAGAATTCAGAGAGATAATCCACATCAAGTCCCTCTGGTGTGGTAAATGCTTGGCAAATGTTGCCTGTGAATAATAAAACTCAGGAGAATTTGCCCGTTGCTACAGCTCCCGACCATGGGTCTTCATGTCCACATTAATTCTGCCTGAAAGTTAAGTCTACCACACACGCATGGTCACTTCCTGGTCATGTTACACACTGTAATGTATTTTTTGTTTAAATTAAATTTATTGGGATGATACTGGTTAATAAAATTATATAGATTTCAAATGCATAATTCTATGATACATCACCTGTATATTGCATTGTGTGCCTACTACCCAAAGCCAAATCTGCCATCACCATATATTTGACCCCCTTTTTCCTCCCCACATTATGTAGTCATTCCTTAGAAGAGCCTTCAGAAGCAGGACCTGTTCACTCAAACAATTTCACAGGAAGCAAACTATGCCCATACACAAAGAAGTGAGATCTCTTCCTGGATATCCTACAGCTAGTTTGGCTCAAGGCTGGGATCCTCCCGGGAAGTCTGAGACATCTCGTTTCAAGGGGCACAGGCAGAAGGATTGTGGTGTACAAAAGGGCCCTGACTCCAGGGCTTGGAAGACGGACACCAAGGGGTTCACCCTCGTGCTGCTCTGTGTCTTTGTCTGTACAAGGAGCCTGGACTTACATCATTCTGGGTGGCTTTTCTGGTTCTAAACTCTTAAGATTCTAGGATTATCTTCATGTTTGAAATATCTCGTGTCCGCATTCTCCGAAGCTCAGTCTTGAGTGGACTGGGAGGCAGTGTTCATTCCAGGTCTGCTTCCCTGGGTGACACTCTGAGACTGACCAAAGAGCTGTGACTCAGTGAGGCTGGCTGGAGTCAATGGCCTCTTCACAAACAGAAATCATTAGAAAGACAAAAAAATAATTTGGCTTTCTGAGAATGCTTATATTAAGTTTGCTTTACCCTACATTTCAATTACATTCTACATTGAACCAGGGCTTCCTTCCTTAGAAGCCTAATGATTGATTTGGATTTAAGGACGGAGAGGTTGCACATTCTCTGGAACCAAAAGGAGTCGACACATCATGTCATCTACTAAGCATTGTCAAGCACAGTGAGTCCTCAGGCTGACGTCTTCTCTTTACCCTCATTACCACTGCCTCCCCAAGGCCCTTCTGATGTGTGACAGCTCCTCAAGTGGCTTCCATGACCACAGGACCAGCCACTCTAATTCTCTGTCTCTATTGTTACATAGTTGGGTTTCTAAAGTACTGTACTCATGCTATATCCCCAGACCTAAAAGCTTTTAATGTTTTCCCGTCGCCTAATGCAGTGGTACCCAAGGCTTCTCTACCTGACGTGGGTGAGACAAGACAATCTGTGGAAAGAAACTATTTCAGTTTTTCTTTATGCTTAGTATTGATCTCATTTAAACATTTCAACTTTGATTTATGCATATAATATGCACAATATATGAAGTAATGCATACACACAATTTATAAATAATAAATATACCTCCACAAAGGCTATCAATTTAAAATTTTTCATAGATAGAGATGAATGATTATAACAGTTAGGAGATTTTTGGTTTAAAGGAAAAAGTAAAACTTACTAGATTTGCTTAAGACATCTTATGTATTCTAGATCCATATTTCTTCTCTGCTGTCACCTCCAGCCACTAGGTGTACCCTTTTACCCCTTTATATCCTCACACTGACCACACCCATGTGCTTGCCTAGTCCCCCTGGGCCACTGTTCCTGCTGGTGTTTCTCAAAGCAACCCCCCTTACCTGTTTATTCAAGGTGAGGTGCAAATTTGTTGCTTCATCATCAAAGCCTTTGTTAACTGCCTCTTGTCCCAGAACCTACCATCCCCCGTAAAATTATCATCCCCCCTCTGCTCTATGATTCCAAGGCATTCTGTTGGTTCCTCTATGACAGCACTTTTCCTGTTCCCTGCTCTAATGACTGGTTGTGTATGTGTCTCCCTAATGAGGCTTGTGGGTGCCTTCCAGGCAGGAATTGCATCTAACTCATCTTTGTCCCCAGCACCGAGTGCATGTCAGAAGTCAATAAATGGTGTTTGAGTTATTTTAAATTTTTATGAGCATCTTATAGAGAAGAAACTGAGAGAGAGAAGGGCAAATGGTATGAGGAATAAAATTGGCTCAGTATAAAGATCCCGTCCTTATCAGCATTGCACATCCTAGCTCAATTTCCCTGCCCTGCTTCCCCTCGCTCAGACTGCTTCAGTGATGCCGATACTCTGAAAAAGCATGTCCTTTCTTTCCACTTGGCTTTGAGGCAGCATGAAGGTTAAGAATTGCCCGCCTCAAGGTCACTTGATTCCCGTTGAAGTGCGAGGCAACGCGGGGCTTTGGAAACTGTGCAGTTTATGAAGGATGCCACTGTGCTTGTCAGACTGTTCAGTGTGGAGCGGCAGAGACTGAGAAGGAAGGAAAATGCGTTGAGAGCCAGAGGCATTATATTAAAAGGCTGTAACAGCTTCCTTACAAATGAGGAGCTCCTCTGAAAGTCACAGGTGACAGTGAAAAATACCAGTTATAACTTATCTACTTTCTTTCAACATATGAGCCTTCCTCACCTACCCTGCGCCTGGCACTGTGTTAGTGCCGGGAGGGAATTGATGAATAATTCAAGGTCCCTGCCCTTGAGGAGCTCATAGTTCCCAGCAGAGACAGCCGCATAAGCAAGAAGCTGTAACAGTGTGGGGAGTCCTCTCCTAACCTGTGCACAGGGAGCTCTGCAGAGGGAGTGATCAATTTTCCCTCAGGGTGTCCGGGAAGGCCCTGTGGAAGAAAGCGGAGCTCAGAAGACTGAGGAGAGAGGGAAGGCAGCAGTTGTGAGTTCAGGGAAAGGGAATGCAGCAGCGAGGGTCTGGAGCAAGCATCGGCAAGCTCTCTCTGTAGAGGGCCTTTAGTAAATACTTCAGGCTTTGCGGACTGTAGGGCCTCTGTTGCAACTACTCATCTCTTGTTGTAGCATGAAAGTAGCCAGTGCATGAATGAATGAGCCTGGCTGTGCTCCAATAAAACTTTATTTACAAAATTGGCAGCATCAGGGCTGGAGTTTGCCAATTTCTGGTCTGGAGGAAGGCTCCTAGGAGAACCTCTAATCCTATGGTTCCTAATCTTTTCAAGTACTAGGATTACTCTGCACTTGCTGTTCCCTGCCCCTGGCCTGCTCTCCTCTTACATATCCCCTGTGGCCGGCTCCCCCTCTTTATTCAGGTCTCTGTGATGTCATCTTCTAACAACTCTGTCCACAATAGCACATGCATCCTCTATGCTCTATCTTTTTTCATTGCCTTAGTTTTTCATCAAAGCACTTATACTAAACCTGTATTATATATTGTTATCTGCTTACTTTTTGTCTTTCCTAATAGAATGTAAGCCTCATGTCTTGATCTCTGTTGTATTCAGTGGTGTGCTCTGGCTGATTAAGCTCGCCTCTTCCCAGCTCCAACTCTGTCTTCAGTGATGCCAAGTAGTAGTTTTAAATCAGCCATGGTGGGTGTGTTTGCACCATGGGAATGAGTCCCATGGGAATCAGGTTGGAGGCATTCTTTTCCTCTTTCCCTTCTTCCCTCCCTCCCTCTCCGCCTCTCTTTCTTTTACTTTCTTTCTTTTCTTTTTCTTTCTTTGGCAGCTACTTTAATAGCACACCACTGAACCCCTGTGCCTAGAGGAATAATATCCACAAAGCCTAGTGCTCAATAAATACTTGTTTTTTGGATGAAATGTGCTATTAGTGTCTGTTGGTTGAAAAAATGCTCAAATAGATGCAATTATTAGTGCTTTACAAAGATTTCTATGGCTCCTCGCAGGTAAGTAACTGCTGGTGGTGTCTGTCACCTTTATTTGATGGATGCAGAGATTGAGGATGCAGACAGGATGTGGCTCTCTTTACTCCATGTCGCAGATTCTGCTAGGCCAGGTGACTAGTCCCCTGCCTTATGTGTTCTGTTCCTCAGGGTGATCCTTTTGGTATATCCACTGCCGTCTCCTGGATGAATGAAGGGCCTCGGGCCTACATCTCTTTTTCTAAACAACGTGTATTTTTTAATGAATTCCTACAGCTCGGTGTGGTGGTGACTTTTGTGGTGTGTTCAAAAGCCCAGAAAAGTTCTGTCCTCTTTTAAATGTCTTACTGTAACCCATTTCTCCTGATTTGTCTGGGACTTTGATTTATGGAATGTAAATGTGCTATCGTTTATATCCTTTAGCCAGAAATGTATTTGTTTATGGACAGTTTCTAACCCTAACAGTCTAATTTTGAAATCTTCCGCTGTTGAGGACCCAGCAGCATTTGACAGGAATCCCTGGGGCAGCCTCTGCCATCTCGGTCCCTTTAAGTGGGCAACATTAAACTTTCATTCTGAGAGCCTTCGTCAGCCCATGGAGGCTGGTCAGAACACCTCATCGAATTGCTCCACCATTCATGTTCAGTAGTTTCAAAGAACTTTGTATTTTCAGGATGGCTGGTTAACATCTTTTCAGTTCTCTGTCCTAAACACAAACTGAAAACCAGAAAAGTGACCTTGTATTCAGTGTGCCATCTGGTTTATCCCAAAGCTTTCCAGAACCTCAGGGTTGGAGAGGACCTTATGTGGTCCTGCAGAATGCCTTGGCCTTGGGAGACACTCATGTTTTTCCCAGCTGTTCTGACCTGTAGTTTTCTTGCTTTTCCCTGTTTGCTCCTGTCAGGTGGTAGAGAACCCACTCTTTCCTTACACAGCCTGTTCTCTCATTAAGTATAATTTACAGGAAGTTCTGTTTTACCTGCCTTCCAGTACCTTTCACCCTTTGGTCCTAGTTCTATCCCTATGGAGCCACGTGGGACAAATTGGCTTCTTCTTCTGTCTGGTCTCAAGAAAGTAGGGACAGCTGCCATGTGCCTTGAGCCCTCCCTTTTCTGGGCTGCATACACACTGTTCATTCAGTCAGTCTTCATATGGGTGTCCTTGGTAGCCTCTTCATTTGGCTCCCTTTCTTCTAGACAAGTTCCAGTTTTGCCAGTGTCCTCCTTAAAGTGACCAAATGATGCTGGAGAGTCGCTAGGACCATGGACTTTTAAGCTAGATCTTTCTTTTCATTTACTTGCTCTGTAACCTTGGGTAAGTGATGTAGCTTTTGAGTCTCACCAATCTCATCTGAAAGATGAAAAAGTGTACCTTGCACATTCAGTTGTAAAACGGTAGTAAAGTCATCAGGGGAGTGTACAAAGTAGGTGGGTTTAAAATATGGCCTTTGTGATCATAATAAGTACTACTAATTCTCTGGATATGGTTTCCATCACAAAGTTTGGATCACTGCTACATTTTTTATTTTAGATTGGAGTTTACATGGGGGTGTTTTCTCTTAGTTTGGCTGCAATATTGTTGTACAGGTTCCTAGAATCCTTTTCTGTATCTCCCTCACACTCCAATAACTCATGCACAACTGGGTGCTCCCCCCTTCTCTGCCTTGTTCCTCCCTAACCCCCAGCTTGCACGGGATACCCATGACATCTTCACACTCACTTTGGGTCTTAGTTTTTTTGTTTTCTCAGTCTTTGATGTTGATGCTGAAAGGTGTTTTGATGAAGGAAGATACTAGTTTTCAAGGTACTTTCAAATTCTATTTCAAGGTAATTTCTAATTTTATTTTGTTTTCTGCAATCTACTATTCATCCTCAGATGTGATCAGGGCCCTGTCGGTCCATCTCTGCTCTGGTTTTGCATTGTGTAACCAGGTAACTGCCTCACAGCACTACACTTTAAGCCAGCAGAAATATCCGGAAAGCCGCTTCTGGTCTCAGCTTTTTTCAGGTGGCTTTGAATTCAAACATTGTGTTGAAATTGCTCTGTTGTCCTCAGGGAAAGCAGTGCTGAGCATAAGTTCTTATCCTTTTTTAATTTTTTAATTACAATTTACATCCAGTGTTACTTTATATTAGTTTCAGATGTACAGAATAGTGGTTAGACGGTTACATAATTTACGAAGTGACCCCCTTGATCATTGTAATTCCCACCTGGTGCCATACATATTGTAGTTTTTAAAATATTATTCGCTATATTTGCTGTGCTGTACTTTACATCCTCAGGACTATTTTGTAACTACCAGTTTGTACTTCTCAATCTCTTCTTCTTTTTCATCCCGCTGCCTGACACCCTCCTGTCCAACCGCCATCTGTTTTCTGTATTTATGAGTTTGTTTCTTTTTTGTTTGTTCATTTATTTTGTTCTTCAGATGCCATGCATGGGTGACATCATGTTATTTGTCTTGTCTGTCTGGTTTATTTCACTTCGCATAATACCCTTTAGGTCTATCCGTGCTGTCACAAATGGTAAGATTTCAGTTTTCTTTATGGCCAAGTAATATTCCTTTGTGTATATGTACCACTTCTTCTTTATTCACTCATCAGTGATGGTCACTTGAGTTCCATATCATGACTATTATAAACAATGCTGCAATGAATGTAGGGGTGCATATGTATTTTTGAATTAGTGTTTGGAATTTCTTAGGATATATGCTGGAAGCAGGATTACCGAGTCCTAAGATAGTTCTATTTTTTAATATCTTGAGGAACCTCCATATTACTTTCCATAGTAGTTGCACCAATTTCTAATTCCACCAACAGTGCATGAGGTTTCCTTTTCTCTACATCCTCACCAGCACTTGTTGTTTGGTGATTTATTACTAATAGCCGTTCTAATAGGCATAACATAGTATCTCACTGTGGATTTAATCTGCATTTTTCTAATTTTAGTGTGGAACATTTTTATATATCTTTTCATATGTCTCTCATATGGCCACATGTCTATGTCTTCTTTGAAGACGTGTCTATTCAGGTCCTTCACCCAGTTTTTCATTGAGTTGTTAGAGTTTTGATGTTGAGTTGTATGAGTTCTTTGTACATGTTAGATATTAACCCTTTATCAGATATATCAATGGCAAATATCTTCTCTCATTCAGTAGGTTGTCATTTTGATTTGTTGATGGTTTCCTTTGCTGTGCAAAGCTTTTTAGTTTGATCTAGTCCCATTCATTTATTTATTTTTTGTTTCCCTTGCTCAAGAAGTTATATCAGGAAAAATATTACTAAGAGAAATGTCAGAGTTTACTGCCTATGTTTTCTTTTAGGAGTTTTATGATTTTGAATCTTACATTTAAGTCTTTAATCCATTTTGAACTTATTCTTCCATATGATAGAAAAAGGTGATCTAGTATTATTTGTCTAGTTTTTTCAACACCATTTATTGGATAGACTGCCTTTACACCATTGCATGTTCTTGCCTCCTTTGTCATAAATTAATAGACCATATAAGAAAGGGCTTATTTCTGAGCTCCCTATTCTGTTCCATTGATCCCTATGTCTGTTTTTATGCTGGGACCATGCTGTTTTGATTATTGTGG
>VMDR010015424.1:0-22327 GCA_007922815.1 Macrotus californicus | reverse complement strand
TTCCAATCATACACACACAAAAGAATGCTTTCCATTTTATTTGTATTTACATTGTATGGGAAATCCTATATTATGTAATAACGCAAAGAAAAAATTAAACATGAGAATTGCAATCACTAAAAAAAGAAATAATAAAAATTTGGCTAAATATAAAAGTCTATTCTTCTTCACTTAGGTTCTTTAACTCTTCGCTTTTGAAAGTAAAAACCTTAGCATTGCCCAGTGGAGTTTTCATTGTCTGTTATACAGATGACAACTATAGCATAAAGGAGAGAATGTAAAAAACATTTATGGTTGTAAAGTTTCTTGGAAGGGTAAGTATGGATGTCATAATTCCTACAACCAAAAAACAAATAATATGAGATCTGGCTGAATATCCTTAGCATAGCTTTTTCCAGGATTCTGCCAAAATCCTTATGAGGATCCTCAAAAGAGCTAACTGGTGGAAAGGAGCTGCTGAACCCTGAGTCTGGAAGAGTATAGTGAGTGCTGAGAGCTAAGAGGCTTCCCTCACCGTCCTCAGCAGGGTGCCAGCAACGGTGCAGTGCAGGCCCATCTTGTACCTACCACCATCAGAGTCCAACTGTTTAGGATATGCAGCCCAGGCCTGAGCCTCAGTCATCTAACAAAGATATGTAACTATAGGGAACCTATCCATGTGTGATGTGATCTAGTGGCTCAGCTCTGGTTCTGAATGCAGACAGACACACGTGGCATGCAGAGAACATCCGTGAATAGGTCTTCCATGGGGAATCAGGCCTGCATTGCACCTAGGCCGCTTTGAGACTTGCTTTTGCTAAAAACTCCCTCACCTTGAATTGAGGAAACAAATATTTACTGCATATCTTTAAAGTAACTTCCTAAAATCTATGCTAAACCTCTCAAGTTTGGGTGTAACCAGTTCAACCTTTTCCCTTTACATTTGCAAATGACCTCTATCTTAAAGGGATTAGCAACATTCTTTCTTTTGTTATGGTAACCACCTAAAGCGAATCTGTGCATAGTTAATGAGAACCATCCTGGATGTAATGTACATAGAGTGTCAATAAAAGCCTGTCCAGGTGAGGGGTCCAGGCCCTCTCTCTCTCTGAGAGAGTGGCCATGCAGGCTGGCTCTCTCTCACCCTCTCCCTGGCCCTCTCTCTCTCTCCCTCTCTCCTTCTCCTTCTCTCCCTCTCCTTCTCTCCCTCTCTCCCTCCCTCTCCTCCTTCTCTCCCTCTCTCCCTCTCTCTCTCCTTCTCTCTCTCTCTCTCTCTCCCTCTCCCTGAGAGAGTGGCCACACAAGCCCTAGCACTCTCTCATTTAGAGAGTGACTCGACATCCCTTTTTCTCCACCGGATTCCTTTAGTCCATGTGAATTTGTTTATCACTTGTTCAGGGATATAGGACAAGCATTCCACAACAACACACGGTCCTGCCAGACGGGACCGCAACATGTAACCATCTATTTAAGAAGCCCTGGTAGCAAGATAGGAAAAGATCAGACCAAACAACCAGAACACATGCTGGGAAAAGCGGAGTAGCTGTGAGAGACACATAAAACTTGCATTTAAAAAAAAAAAGATTTTTGGAGAAGATAATAGTCACTTAAAAAACTGGGTGCAAAAGAAATCTTAAAGCACAAATCAAAATTATAAAAATATGACAGTCACTAGAAAAAAGATAAGACACTGAGATGATAGATCCAGGAGGCCTGTCATATGAATAATAGAAACTCCAGGAGGGAAAAGAGAGAGAACAAAGGTAATAATTAAATGAACAATAGAAGGAGTTTTCCTGAGAGGATGAAGGCAGATTAAAAATGCTCACTGTGTTCCAGACCAAAGCAATGAAAAGGGACAAGTGTAGAAGCATATGCTGGTAACATTTCTAAACTTCAAAGGTAAAAGAAAAGGCTTATATGCGGAAAAGAACAAGTTACCCGTAGTGGACTGGCACTGAACTGGTAATATGCAACACCAAAAACCAGAGGGCGAAGGAAAGACGCCTACGGATTATTAAGTAAAAAGGAATGTAACCCCAAAATTCTATACTCATTCAACTGTCAGAGCCAAGGAAAACATTCCAGCTGTGTGAGAAATCAGAGAGCATACCAACCTTCTATCCTGTCCAAGGACAATTTTTGAGGAAAAATGATAACCAAGCAAGGAAAAAAAACAGGACAGAAATTTAATATGAGGGAAGGAGTAGAGGGAGGGTGGTCAACTCTTAAGTCTACATAAGTCTAAATGATTAAGGATAGATTATAAGAATGTGTAATATAATGCTAAATAAGGGTTTTGAGACAGAGGCATCGTAATGCAAGGGAAATTTTAATAAGTAGTAAATTGACTCAGCAATACCTAAAAGTTGGATTGAGGGACTGGAAAGGGAGAGAGTAAAAGTGACCCCAATGTCTCTAAGATAATGGGGGTGGGAATAGGGGATGGAAAAGTACAGAAGGGAAATAAAAGTATTCTTGAGTTCCTAACAGTAGAATTGGATTCAGGGGATGTGGGGTGGGGAAATATTCTATCTTGGCAACACAATTAATAGAGTTGAATGCCTCTGACTGTGAGGTGGAAGACTCACACAAAAAATAGGAATGCATTAGGAAATCATTTATTCTCCATGCAGAAGCTTCCTTTAGGAAATTTCACACGTTTCTCTTGCATGATCTTTTCTCACCACTCCCTGTTTGTGTGGTCTGGGGCTTGAAAGTAGAAAGAAAGGACAGTGGTTTTTTTAAATCTCCAGAATTGTTGATCTCGTTATTGATCGGCTTTCAGTGCAGTTTACAGACCACACTGTCCAAGCATTCTTCTTCTTCTAACATTTAACAATAAAATCATCATTTTGCATGGTGTATATCTTCTTGTCATGTGGGTGATATCTCAAATGTTCTCTCTCAGAGAAGACACCTCATCTAAGAGAACCAGTCAGCCCTCACTGGTGTGGCTCAGTGGGTTCAGTGCCAGCCTAAAAACCAAAGCGTCACTGGTTTGATTCCCAGTCATGGCACATGCCTGGGTTGCAAGCCAAGATCCCCGGTAGGTGGCATGTGAAAGGCAACCATACATTGATGTTTCTCTCCTTCTCTTTCTCCTTTCCTTCCCCTCTCTCTAAAAATAACTAAATAAAATCTTTAAAAGAGCCAGTCAGACAGTTTGCCATATCACTCTGTTTTGTTTTATGTACCTCATAACATTCTATACTAGCTGTTTATTTGATTATTTGATTGATTGATTGATTGATTGATTGATTGACTTTCTATCTCATCCCACCTGAATGGAAGCTCATGAGAACGATAACTTGGCCTTTTTGTTGCCCATCTCCAGCACCTAGAACAGTGCCTGGTCCGTAGTAGGTCATCAACAATGTTTGCTAAATGAGTGACTCTCCATTTCCACATCATACTGTTACTGTTTTCTACTTTTGTCTATACCTGTGATCATTACTGTCCTTATCCGGCCTGAGATGAGCTCCTCCAGCACAGGTTTTGTCTCTTCCTTCAGTCGATTCTCCAAGATCAGCAATCCCAGAAATACCAGGTCTGATTCTACCTTGTCCCTGAATGGTTGAACAGAAACAGCACATCATCATCCTTCTTACAGGAAGCAAAACCAAAACAAAGGCAAACCTCTTCCTGTCCGAGTGGTGCTGACTCTCTCATTCAAGCACCGTGCCTGAGGCACTGAACATGTGCCAGGAGCCATCCAGACAGGAAGCAGATATGGGGACATTTATTCTGACTGAATCAAGAAGAAGAGAGAGTATTTATTAAGCGAAAGGTTTACTTTAACGTTTGTAGAGAATAAACTGAATGACTGCAAAGGTCTCTACAATCTGCTGTGCTGACTTCCATTACCTCACCTGCCGGTAACCACCAGAGGGGAGCTCTACCTCTGGTACAAAATATCATGGAAGGTAAGTGAGGCACAGGAAAGATATAAAATGTCAGTTTTTTCTAGAAACAAACCTATAATCAGCACCATTTTAGTGCCAGGGATATGCCATAACCTTAGAAACCGTCTTGACAGTCCAACCTCCCCATGTCTTTCTCAGCTGGTAACATTGCTCTTCTATTCAGAGTAAGACCATTTCTGCAGCGGGTGGGGTCGCTGAGGCTGAGGCTCCCATTCACCACAAGGGCACTTCAAAGACATCCCACAGGACCAAGTGCAGGGAAGTACATTTGGGGTTGGGGACTCAAAGAGTCTTCCCAGATTCATTTACCCGAGACTTAGACACCTTTAGCAGACACAAGAGCAAGACCGCAGCATTGCCTACATCTGGCTGGAACAGAGATGAAAGCAATACCCAGAGAAACCACCTAGCCTCGCTTGCTATGTGTGCCTCACATGGGCCAGGGGTAGGATGCTCCCAGAACACGGCTAACCCCTCCCCAGAGTGGCAGGAAGTGGGCATAACTGGAACTACTCGCCTCAGAGCAAGTTTCCTTTTCTTGAAAATGTGAGATCCAATCTCAAAGTTCACTGTCAGCTCTCTCACCAGTGACTTGAGTGACCTGAGTTGATTAAATTACAACGAATACCCAGCATCGCAATAGCCAAAGTGACCCTTTTAGGGGTCACATTAAGCTGGTCCCAGGAGAGAGGCCCAACACTCTCGGGAATCTAATACTCAGTGACTTCAGATGAGCCGCTTGTGCCTCTGGGCCTCTCTGCCCATTCCCAAAATGGCAGAGCTGGGGGCCCATCTGTGATTCTCAGCAGGAACAGTACTGCCTGCAGAGGACATGTTGAAAACTTTTTCGATATCTGTGCAAGATTTTCTACAATGACCAATGCATAATGAAGGATTATCTTGCATCCCACATCCTCTTTGAATATTTTACAGGACATTCACAGACACTAAAAGGCTGTTCATATAGTCAATGTAGGCTTATAGTGTTTACATTATATTACATAGTACACTATATCATAGTATATATAACATATATAACATACTATATATTATATATAATATATATTGTCTTAAAGCCTAAGTCAATATAGGCTTATACTGTTTATATTCTACTATATAGTATGTTACATCATAGTATATATAATACAACTATATTATGTTAAACAAATATAAAATTATACTTCCCCCAGCTCTGTTTTACATATATAAGCACAAAGTACTGTGTAAGTTGAAAGGAGATTGTACTGTTCTATTCAGAGTTTTTCCAAGAGTTTTAAACCATTTTGCAGTGACCTCACTGACGGCAAGGCTGCTGGTGCTATCTGAGAATTCACGCACAACACCTGTGCCGGTCTGCACTCCAGCCCGGAGAATTCCACACACAGGTGCGAGCAAAGGATCGCTCCAGCTTGTTTTAGTGGAGTCACTGAGCATGTATGAAGCTATTACTTTTGTAACGCACTGCGTTTTTTGTTTTTATTTTTACTTGATAGGATGGCACCATATTTATTTTTACAAATATGTACAGATTATATACTTACGAATTTCATTTTAGTCTAAAAAAGAAAGCGGTACAAACTATAGTTACAGTAAGAGATGTTGTTGAGTCCGCCAGGGTTGAACACAAATATGTTAGGCCTCGCGAATGTAAAACCCTAAGTAACAAAATGAGCCTCGATTACCTCCACAGCAGGGTCAGCAATGATGGCTGGCTCTGAGAACAGTGGGAAAGAGTGGAAAATAGGACAACAACAAAAGTTGAATGGTCCATTTTAGCTTTGGAGGGTCCGTAGTTTAATCTAATCATACCAAAACTTCCTCAACAATGGCCACTCTGAAGCTTTTCTTGCTTTTCTACAAATATTTCTTAGTTTATGTAAGTCCAAGCTACATTTTTTTCATTAAGGTGTATATTTCTTATCATGATTTTTTTTTCAGAAAAATGTTATGTTTTCTAAATTTCAACTAACTCACCAACTATAATTTTGAAAATTAGCTACTTGTATTTGTTTCAAAATGGGGGCATGACCATAATTTCACACTATGAAACTGCTCACATTCATGCATCTGTTTTCACAAAGGTGTACAGCCACATCATATTTCAGAGTGTATACAGCTATTTCTTGGTAAGTTCTCCCAATCAGTGTTCACATCAGCTTTGTGATGTAGGCAGAGGAGGGATGGCTATATCCGTGTTTACGAAGTTCAGAGACATTTCATACACATGAATCCAGTAACCGCTGTCACTGAGTCCACTGCCCAGAGTGGTGTATCTTCCCACCAAATCATCCCACTTTATGAAAACCTCCCCGTTTACCTCATCAAGGCAGTGGTGTGATGGTCCATTTCCAGCTTTTTGTAGGCCAGTGCTATGACCCGGAAGCCCTGTGTCGTGTAAATCTGAAGTTCACTGGCAAAACCAGTTGGTACTATTCAGAAAATTACACAAGATT
Organism: Macrotus californicus; assembly: GCA_007922815.1. Taxonomy (NCBI): domain Eukaryota; kingdom Metazoa; phylum Chordata; class Mammalia; order Chiroptera; family Phyllostomidae; genus Macrotus; species Macrotus californicus. The sequence continues at coordinate 15,969 of VMDR010015424.1, read as the reverse complement.
AGTAGGCAATATTTACTCAGTTGGAACTAGTAGAGAAACAAAAAGAAGAACCACACCTCTAAAAAGGTACACAACAAGTCAGGGGGACCCCACCCTAAACACAACTGCATAGTTGGGATTGACATCTTGAGATTCAGGGAACCTGAAATGAGACAGAAGTATTTAAAGATGAAGGGGAATAGGATAAGTATATAATTCTATTGTTCCAGTTTAACCAGCAAACATTTACTGACAGTCTACTACACGTCAGACATTGGCTCTGCAAAGACTAAATAGCAGGGCCCCCTCTCAGGATCTCTGCTAGCTGCTGCGGTGTACTGTGCTGTGGAAACACTCAGGGGCACAGACACCAGACTGGGAAGGAGGGAACGGGTGTTCAGGCTGAGAAAGCACCATGTGCTCAGGGCTGGAGTCGTTAATTCAGCTCAGGGAAAGCACAGAGTGTGAAGATGGAAGTGCGGAGGCATAGCTGGCACACTTAATAGGAGTCAGATCGTGAAGGCCTTCAGATCTTAAGGGAGCCTGAGATTTTTCTGGAGTCCATAGGAAGCAACCAAAAGAAGAAAAGTGGAAAGTGACAACATAGTTGTATTATGTGATGGAAAAACCAATCTAGTCAGAGTATAAAGGGTGAACAGGGTAGAGGTGACTGGGGCAGGGGGCCAGTTCACCAACTATTAAAGTGATCCAGCACAGGAACGATGAGGGCCTGAGCTGATGGAGTGACAGGGCCAAGGATTAGCAATTGCCAAGACAAAGGCCCTGAGGAAGAGGGTCAACTCTGGGAAGAACCTTAAGTTCCAGGAAGGGGGAGAATGGTAGTGCCATTCACCAAGAAGGGAAATATAGGAAGTGAGAAATATAATCTTGAGTTTAGTATTGAGTCTGGGATGTAAATGTGTCATCCTATTGGCAATGATTAATAGGCAATTGGATTCATAGGTCCAGTGCTGAGAGGACATATCTGGGCTGGAAATACAAATTAGCCAGCTGGAATACAAGTCTGTTCGCTTACCTGTTTCAGGTTGGCAAAAGCTGGCCACCTTCTCTGGTGCACCTTTCATGAACGCCAGCCGGTCACCCCCCATCTCTTGGACAATGACTGTCATCCTCTGCAGTGATGATGAGAATGGGAACTGATGCAGGATTGCCATTCCTTCCACTGGGACCTGGATGAGGGGTGGGGAACAGAGAGGGACACGCCAACATAGCTCCTACCTACAGGGAATTAACTATTCCTCCCTCAATCTTTGTTTATTTTTTTTATTTATTTATATTTTTTTAAGCAAATAAGGGAAACAAGTTCTCATCAGTTTTCTCACATGGAATTCAAAGGAGACACATCGGTGAGCTTTCAAAGTTGTGGGCCTGACGGGACTGTCCCCTTGAGGTTGGGTGTTGTACAGTGGGTAGCAGACAAGGCTTACCGGGCTGGCTGTTTTGCAGGGCTTAACTACCATGGCGTGTGCTGGCACTCCCTTGATGTGGAAATTGTCCCCAGAAATAGCCATTTCCTGTTTCACAAAAGGAATATTTTCATTGCAGAGATTTATTTCTTGTTCGTCCACTGATACTATGCTCAAACCCTCCCCTGGAGAAAATCCTCCGGCCACGTCATTGTGTTCTGAATTCTCTTCCTTTGGCTAGATGGAGTAAGCCTGCCTTACTTCACCACAGGAAAAAAATAATGCATTGGAAATGCTGTAGAACTTGAAGAGCAGACCCTTCTGAATTATTCATGCAATTTATCCTGCTTTCTCTGTTGGAGTGTGCTGCATAAAGGGCTTAGTCTCTGCTTCTGAAGAGCCTGACATGAAAATAGTGAGCTTGAATAGCCAGACTTACTGTGTAAGGCAAGCACCTTACTGTCTTTCTTTCCCTGGAGTTCATGGCTGTTCCTGCTCTTTCCTCTCTGTCTACCGTATTTTGCCATGTATAATGTGCATCGATGTTTTGGCCCAAACTTTCAGAAAAAAATATTTTGTTTTAACTTTTAAAATTCATTTATTTGTTTATTTATATTTAGATACTTGTTTTTTGTATTATAAAGGAATTTTAGCATTTACTTTAGAACATAAAGTTTATGGTACAGGAAGTTTTCTATAACAAATAATTACAAAACATAAGGACAGATACAAGATACTTTAGGTACTACCCACATATAATGCGCATCCTTATTTTTCCCTCAAAAATTTGGGCAAAAATGTGTGCATTATACACAGCAAAATACGGTAATTGGGACTGATGGTCCTCAGGGTAAAGCACAGCAGGGACAGTGACATAAATGGTTGAAGTTCAGTAAACACTCAGACATTGCTGCAATGATGACCCTAAATTATAGTCAAAGGAACCTTTTACCAAAAGATGTCAGAATGCTTCGTAATCATATCATTGAGTGGCTGAAAAAAAAATCTGAGAGGAAATTATAATCCCTACTTAAAGACATAGAAACAGTAACCCAGGAAGAATGAAAGATTGGCAGAGTTATATCAGACTGCTACAGAACATGTCCTACTGGAGTTGGAGGGGACCCTAAGGATCATCTCCTACAGTGGGTCTCACACATGTATCAGAGGGGTCCGGAGCTGCGCCCAGCTGCCGGGCTTAGAGGTGGACTTGTGGCTGAGTAGGTGGGGATTTGTGTTCCCTAAGCTTGACCTTTATTCCCCATCTCAACAAGGTCAACTTCAACTATTTGCTTTTTATAAGGTACTTCTGAATAAGGTTTCCTTTTAAGAGAAGATTCTAGCTTTTTTGTTTCGTTTTAGGTGGATACTACTGGTCCACTCCATCCCCTCATTTTAAGGTCATGGGAGCAAAGCCCCAATAAGAGAGCTGACTTCCCAGGGTCAAGAGGTCAATTAGAGCAGAGCCAAAACTAGAACTGGGAGAGCCACATTCCTCTTCTTGTAGAGCACCACTTGCTCTTAAATCCACATTACAGTCTCAACAAAAGCTCTCGTGATTTCCTCATTATTGTTTCCAGTCTTAGAAATGAGTCAGTATAATAGTAATAAAAATGAACCTCCTGTTAGCAATGAGTTATCCTAAACACAGGGATCAGGGATGTTTTCTAATCCCCATGTTCTAGAAAACTTTGAAACCAGACATTGCTCATATTACTAGAAAACTTTGAAACCAGACATTGCTCATATTACAATCTGGAAATTTGAAAAAATATATAATATTTATAATTACATTAATACAATTGAGCATAGAACATACACTAGGAATTTGTTAAAGGTGCTATTCCACTTGGCCACAATAACCCTATCACAGAGATGCGATGTCAAGAACAGGAAACCAGGCTCAAGCCGGTTTGCCTCTTACTACTTTATGTCCTCCATATTGGAGCCCTCCCATTTTCTAAGTATCGAGTATTGGTGATAAAACCTGTGGTGCTTAGGTATCGAGAAAGCTTCTTAGATTCTCTGCAGACCAGAGGCTTACCCAGCTGGTGGCTTCAAACATTTTGAGGTCCAGAGGGTCTCCCTGGATGGTCTCACCAAGAAGAACCAGAGAGTGGCAGCTGGTCATGGCTGCGCAAAGTGGGCCCCATGGCAAAGCACTGCCCGAGGCAAAGCTGTGGACTTCCTGGAAGCTAAAAGACACAAGGGAAAGGGCTTCAGTCCTTTTTCTCCATATCCAATTGGAGCTTCTGGAGGTGACTTTTTAAAAAGTAATTTAATGTGCTTTGTTACATTACATACCCGCTCTCCAGTCCCCCCAGATTCATAGTGCTTCGTTCAGCATCATCCTCATACGAGTTCAATGAGTATGAAAAAGGTCTTTGAGGTTCTTTCAAGCTCTTTCTTCCCTCTTTTCCTTACTCTTTCTCTGACACGGATTGAATTCCAGAGGTAAGGAAGGAACTACAAATATCACCTTTAATTCTAAGCGCATCTACTCCCGCTCCAACTACCAGACTGCTTCGTTTCCAGTGCTGTGAGACACAACAGCCTCACTCGTGCTATGACTGCGAACAAGTGTATTCTCCCTCACTAATCCTTCAGGGCAGGGCTGTGTCTTCTGTATCTCTCCAATATATTTGATGTTTGGCCAACATTACACAGTCAACAAATGTATGAGTGAATAAAGGAATGAGTTGGTATTGGACATCTGGAAGACCATAATAGTAAAGAAATAAACCCTAAAAATCATGTTTTACAGGGACACTGCATTCTCCTCTTTCAGCCTGGCATTCACCTTGTAGTGCCCATAGTGCAGCCATCATCACCATGACTTCCTATAGAAAGTGGCTTCATCTACAACCTACCGACATAAAACTCAAATGTCACATGCAGTGGGCTTTCACTAGTGCAGGATTGCAGTCATCAAGTTCAGCCTATGGCCCATTGGAGGACTGTCCTCTGCAGCCTTGTCAGTCCCTTCATAAATGTATAGCACAGTAGGTGGTTCAGAGCAGCTCAGCCTAGGAGGATTTCTGAGGGCAGACGATGCTTCCTGCACTGAGGCAAACCACGCTTCCTGGAGCTAGTCCCAATCTACTTGTTCTCCCCACTCCACACCTCACCTTCTGCGGGCCAGCTCTGGCACGCCTCTTATCTTCCCTTCCCCTGGGGTCACACAGGAAGCTCTAGCTGTGCCTTCAATACAGTCTCCAGACCACTCACCTTTCTACTTACTTTCTTGAAAAAGTTTTTATTTGTTGTTTGCCTTAAAATGTGGGCTTTAGAACCAGACTATTATTTCTCATGACATGGACACTGCATTTCTTTAAATCCTGCCTTAGGTTGCTCAGCCTTTTGTTCTTGAAAGCATCCACATCACAATGGTAACTCATAATTCAGCCACATTTCTTCCTGGCTTCCGTATTCAAGCTTCTGTGAGTTCAAAACCTCTCAGCTGATTACTGACCTGGTTGATCATATCTACTATTATACAGGGTTCAGTGCAAATAATGCCCCTATTTCATTACACAGTCTTTTATTACAAAATCATAAGTATGTAATTCTGTAACATAACAATGTCACACTTACGCACACCTGATGGCATTTCAGATGAAATGTTCATATTAAAACTATAAATTATTACACCCGTATTATTATCCTAACAACCACGCTCAAGCAGGTGTTACTTCTGCCAGACCCTGTGTATCAAAGGATCAGTTGTGTTAGTGGTTTACAATAGGCCCCTGGTATGTTAGCAAACAAGAAAAAGGAAGGCATCACCAGCAGTGTGATTAACACAGAAGCTTAAGCTCACACCAGAGAGCAAACACAGAACAGAAAAAAGGAATCTTCTTTTAAGATGGCACACACTGTCATCAGTAAGTAATTCTGAATACGTAATTCTGGATTCCTGAGATTGGGTAAGTCTGGCTTACTTACAGAGAAATAGAACTCTCTGTAATCCTGTCCTTGTATTTTTATTTGAATACTTGTGATTTATCCAGCTCGGGTAACCCAGCTAGTGTTCCAATAGTTCTTTAAGTATCTGACACATTGAACAAACTCTTTTTGGAAAAGATGAGAATCACTGGAGATCACCTTTTATAAGAAGATATTTAGTAGCCTATAAGTCAGATGCTAACCTTTTACCTAGAATTGAATCTGCTTTCTCTCATGTTATAAATTAAAATTGGAAATTTAAAACAGTTTTTAATTGTTCTTTTAGTCACTTGAACACAGCTTTCACCATTTTGAAGGAAGGCAGGAATAAAGAGTAATGGGCCTATTAATCAATACCCTAAATATCGTGTCATTCATTTTTATGTAAATATGACAAGTCACATTTAGAAATAAAAAGCTGGATAAATATGGCTGATGCCAATTCACTAAGTAGAATAACATTCAAAAGATGGAGCGCCCTTAGTCAGTCTTAGATGAACAAACATTGAGTGTCCACCTGTGTGTGCCTTGCATGGTGCTACAGAATCAGGGCACACATCCAGATCAGAAAGGTACTGCTTTCAAGATGCTCACCTATTTTAACAAAGGCACACAGATTTTGTAGAAGCTTAAACAGAAAAACACTAACAAACAAGGACATCAGGTATACATCAAAATCCACCTTCAAGGGAAAATGAAAATAACTTCATACTTATAAAAGGCTCCCTCTGTAGACTAATGTGGTTAGAAGTACTATGATTAATTTTTTTTTTACCCAGGAAATAGATTTGTTTATAAATATTTTGTATTCATGTTTTAATATGAAAATGTATGACACTCATAATTAAAATATTTTATTTTGTATGGATAAATTGTATGTTATCTGCACAATGCAGAAGAACTACTACGGACCTTTTATGAATAAAATTCTTTGTGATTTAGTTTGTAAGGGAGAAATACCTTCATTTTTTTTAAAAAAGTAAATGCCAAATGTTTCCTGCTGGGATCACAATGGAGGTTGTAGTGGAGAGAAAAACAGGCAGGGAGGGAAATCCAGGTGTGGCCACAAGAGGCCTCAGGAAAGCACATGTCAGTTTTCACCACTTGGAGCTAAAAGCTGCCAAAACTGGGGAGTCCAGAAGCCACCAAAAGGTCAAGTTCTCAGAAGTAGAGTACCAAGGAAAATGGGCACACAAGCTCCAAGTCCACAGATGTTCCTCTTACTGAAACTCAGTGTACCCAAGTGAGTGTGCTGTCCTTCCTCCTAGCGCACCGAAAGGCTTCAGTTTGTTCAAGGAATGTTACTTCTCTGAGGGACAGTACTGTCCAAATTAGATGCACTGGGCCAACTTCAGGCTGTGGACTAATAGGCTGATTACAAATCACATTTTAGCAAGGATTTGAATGTACTGTCAAAACTCCTTTCTCTCCTGGGTTTGTGTGTAGCATGTGGCAAGGGTTGGGGTAGGGAAAAACATACATGTTTTAGCACAAAGTGTTAGTGAAAGTATTTAGGAGGTGAAATTAAATGAAGCTGCCCTGGCAAACACTGCTCACCAAAGCCAAAGCTAAATGTTTCTATTATTAGTTTTCATGAGAAAATATAGAATTCTGGGAAAAGGAAAACTACAGTGCATTTAGACTAAGGTACTGTGGATAATAAAGGGGTTCTAAGGAAAGGAACCTCATGGTGATCTGATTATCAACTCTTAACTGGACAGGCCAGGGTGCATAGTCACACTCCAGGCACATAAGTTCTTTAGTAAAGGTTTACCTTTGCCTTAGGCAAGCCCTGCCCTTTGATTTTTGTGCATCTAGGTTAATGGACCTTTGAAATAAGCCTTTGAAGTAACCACCCTCAGGAGAACACACAATCTTGTGAACTGTCCTGTAATCCAATCCCAGCCCTGTTTTCTCCAACTATGTAGTCTTCCTATGCTCCCTTCTTATTTTCATAGGCATAAAAAAGAAAACTGCTAAATCGTCACTCTCCAGAGCATTTGAGATCTTGATTCAAAGAGCAATTGTCATCAGTTTTGGTTCAAATAAACTCTTGTAAAAATCTCTACAGGTTTAGATGTTTTCAGGTCAATGGTACTCACCCGTTCTTATCACAGGGCACGACTCCCCAGAGATCCAAGCCCTCCCTTGTTAAGGTGCCTGTCTAAACAGAAACAAGCACTCAGTTTATTCTGAAGATCTAGCTCCCCATCATAAGGACTGATATGGTATGTTTTAATAGAAAACCATACAGCACAAAATTTAACAACATTAGCACTTCAAGTGAGAACACAGTAAGGTGGGAATTTGGACTCCTGGGGGAAGTTTTGATGAGCTCATACCACTTGTATGGTGAGCAAACAATCTCTTTGTACTGTAGTGTTCTCAGCAATAAAAGGAAGAAAACTTACATATTCTGCCTTACATATTTCAAAGGCTTGTTTGGAGGTTCTAAGGGCAGACTAAATAAATGGGAAGGTTCTTGGTAAGCTTCTAAGAACTATAATGTAGGTGAGTCCCAGTTTTTATAGCAGAAGTGAAAAGTCTGTCACCACAAATAAGTAATGGGAGTCAAAGAATTTTTACTGTTCTAATGAAGCGGTTTGTTTTTTAATACATATTTGGTTAAAAGGTGCCTGGCATTTCTCTCAGTGAAGCATAATGTTGCAGAGCTTATCTGGGTTAAAACATCAGCTGTGTGATCTGGGCCAGTCATCAAATTCCTCTAAACATCGAGCCCTTACCTGTAACATGGCTGTAATCATGCATGGTGGTTGTGAAGATTAAATGAGATAATACAAATAAGGAGCTTAATTTAATGCCTGGCATGGAGTAAGAGCGAATAGTAATGATAATTACTCATAATCATTATTTATTTTATATTCAAATTCTGGTCACAATTATCTCTCCCATCCCCTTTCTTCTTCCAAGTCCAAGTATGATCTGACCTCATAAATAAAGCATCTTTCCTTATGACAGGAGTTTGATCACAAAATAATACTGAAATGGAGGCAAGAGCTATGTTAACCTTTTGTTTTTGGTAGTCCAAGTTACCTCTGATAGTCCAAGGACAATGTGTTCTTGCTCGTCCGCCAGTTTCATAATAGGCTCTGATCTCATTAGCACTCTGCTATCAAAAACCTTCAATGTACTCTTTAATGGGTACAGATTTTGTTTGGGAGGGAGAATAAAGTTCTGGAGATGGGTGGTGATGATGGTTGCATTACAATTTGAATGCACTTAAAGCCACTGATACAGGTAAAAATGGTAACTTTTATGTTATATATATTTCACCACCATAAAAGAAAAAGCAACAATAAAAATAAAAACCTTCAGTGGCTTCCCACTGCCTAAAGAGCATTTACAAATTTCTTAATCAGACACTCAAGGTCTGTAAACACCCTTTCCCATCACTAATGTCCCGCTCTGGTTAAAACCACACTCCAGTGCTCTCCGGACCCTGTGCCTTTGCCCATATTCTCCTGCCTACAGTGCCTTTGTATTGTACATAATTTTTAAATTTGCTATATTGTGATGTTTTGACGTCTTAAGAAAACCTTTCTAACTGGAGAGAGACTACCTCTCTGGGGCTGGCAATTTTTAGAAATAGAAAGGGACTCAGGCAAGAGCATGTCTTTGATATGCAAACAAACCAATGGGTAGCCAAACCTCCTCTATCTGGCCACACTCCCCAGAAGACAATATTCATTTCTCTTCCTTAACTATTCCATGGCCAGGTACCAGGAGACTAGGGGCCATCTCTATAGCCCAAAGCTCACCAAAATCATTCAAACTAGCCAATTGTCAGGTATTTACCCTGCCTTGTCCTTCGTTTCCTGCAAAAATCCTAATAAAGGCCATGTCCTAAGCATTCCCCTCCCTCCTGCTTTGCTGCCTGATCAAAAGTGGCAGTCTTCCTGTGGCTCTGCATGATGAGCTGTACCACTCTTCTCTGGGGCACTGTAATGCTAAACTTCCCTCCCAGTGGCACTGACCATTCCCTGTCATCACTCAGTCACCTTTATAAATTAAGACCCAAGCACAAAACTGCCCTTAATTTCTATCTTTTCCTCTCACAGCCCCTACCTTCACCCCAGCATGTGTCCATACAGACTAGGATATCTTCAGGAGAAAGTAGAATAAGGCTGGCTGGGAGTAACTGCCGTATAATCAAAGATAACTTTAAGCAATGTATTGCAGATAGGAAAATATAGTAAGGGTTTGATGGGGTTTTTATTATAACCAAGCCTCATAGTAAGGCTAAATGAAGTCACTCATTCATTCATTCATTCACTCAGTAAGAATTATTGAGCACTGACTACGCCAGGCAATATTCTTAACATCAGAGATACAGAGGTAATCATAGTATTGCAAAAGGTTTAAATTTTGTTCTCTGAGGATTTTGACAATAGACAGAATGCTATTTTAATTATTTTCTTTTCACAGACTATAGGAGCTGGAAGGATCCTAAAAAGTTCGCTAATGCAGTGGTTACTGTTCCTTCTCTAAATCCTCAAATCTGAGAGCTCAAGAGACGTATCCTTCCTAGGTCACACAGCCAACCAGGCATAAAGTGAAGTCAGATACCCACATCCTATGTTTCCTGCCTCATGGGAATGTAAAGCATCTATACAAGATGACAATGATGATAAAAAGGGGGGTGAGAATGAGGCTGAAACACACATACCTTGTCAAAGCAGACAAGGTTTAGTTGCCCGCACACATTGATCCTCTGGGGACTGATGCAAAAGATGCCTCTCTTCTTTAGCCTCTTCTGGGCATAGATAATGCCCGTGGTCAGGGCAGCAGGTAGAGCAGGAGGAACTGCAATTGTGATGACATCCAGGGCTTTCTTCACCACCTCTTCAGGGGATTTCTGGAAGATAGGTCCCTCTTTCACTATGACAAATAAATCGATCATCAACAGCTTTGTGCATATGACTTTTTCCTTCCTTTTGTTTACTTCTTTAGGTCAAATTTCTAAAAATAATATGAGCAGATTACCTATGGGTCAAAAGGTATGAACATGATTTGGCTTTCAATGCATTTTGTCAAAGTGCAATAAAAAGGCTTGTAATGATTTATATGCTACCAGTAGAGAACCATGTACCAATTTGCCATCTATCACCCACACTGAGTGTCTGGGTTTTCATTAAAATTCTTCATTTCATAGAGACAAAATACTACCTTATTGGAATAACTATATTCTCAGATTTAAAACAGTGTAAGAAAATAGTGTGCAAGAGTACACACATGTTAATATCTCAATAAATAACAGGTTTTGTTCCATTACATCTCAGCATTAGTATGGACTTTGGTGATCAACTGCTTGTATTGGAGAGCTGGGGGTATATAGGCCAGTTTCAGTGTTTGGTTTGGTTTCCCAGGTTTGTAAACCGCAACTTAGATTAAGGTTAACATGTAGAGCACAAAACAGACATAGGTGAATGTATATTTGCATGCAGGAAAGGACCAAAAGCGGCTTACCCCACTGAGCACGTAGACACACAAAGTATAGATCATCCCAATGGTGGCAGTCCCCACGAGGCACAGGAGGAACCTGATGGCATCCCTGTAGAGCTTAAAATTCATTGGCTTGGGGTACAGAATGGATCTCACGAGGTCCCCCTTTGCAGTGTTGAATCCTGAAGCAGTAAACACACACCCCACCTCTCAGGACAACAAATCCAACTGCTAGTGTTCTCTTAAACCTCGACATTGCCTTTGTTTTCTCTAGAGACATTTAAACAGTGTTTAACCGCAAATGCAATTACAGGATAATTGGGAAAATATCTAAGGGGTAGAATGGAAATATCTATTTCAGAGCCTATTACTCTGGCCTTCCCTCCTTCCACTTTCAATTTCAATGCATCTCAGAGATATGGAAGCCTGTACTGGGGGCAGAGCTCAGCTTTTCCAAATGTAGCTTCCTTTTAAGGAAACAACTCATGAGAATGCACATAACACACAAGTCACTTGAATTTAAACTAAATGGCCCCAGGAAATATGGACACACTCAGTTTCTAGTACTCTTCAAGGTCAAGTTTTCAGTTTCTAGTCCTACCTCGGAAGAAACTGGGATTTAAGATTAGAAGACCTGAGTTCCAGGTCCTGCTCTTCCAGTTACTGGCTGTATGATTTGTTCAAATTCACTTGAATTGTGTGGGCCCCAGACTGCTCATGTAGAAAGGAAGGACAGTAGGCACCTTTGTTCTACAAATATATGTGCAAATAGTTTATAAACTACAAAGCACATAAAAAGTAATTATTGTCATCAGTATTATTATTTTCAAAAGGCATATACCATAGCTCAATTCACATTAAAATATATAGATTTAATATATTTGATTTGTTATCTAAATACTGCTCCTTACCTAATAAATTTAAGACACTAGACAAACTGAATGAAAACATTTTATTAAAATAATAAAATGAAGGAAGAGATGCTCACTAACCGGTCTGCAGTACCACTGCTCTCACGGTCCCGGAGCAAGCTCCCTTGGCCTGGATAATCTCAGTTCCACAGAAGAGGATGTGCCGTTTATAGTCTGCTTCACTCTGTGTTTTCCAGGGCACAGAGCTATCCATCTTGAGTAATGGAGTCTTAGTGACTGGAATACTTTCTCCTACAGAAAACAAGCAGCACATTGTGTGAGGCGAGAAGCCTTCACTCATTTAAATCGCATGTGCATTCGCTCACCCTATAGTAGAGCGTTTGTGGTGAGCCTGCCATGTAACAGGGACGACCCTAGATATTGGGAACACAAGGGGAACCATAGTGCTTGTTTTTAAGAAGTCGATAGTCCAGAGAGGGACACACACATGTAAACAAATAAATATAAATGTTATAAATACTATGAGTATTATAAAATCAAGCATGGATGCTGAAACAGGCTGAAAATAATCATATAGGGAATAGCAGATTGTGTGGTCTAGAGTGTGGGGTGTGGGAATAAAGAGCCATGAGAGCTACGTACGGCCAAAGCCTGGAGGGCTGTAAGTGCACGTGTTTCAGAGTTTAAACGTTTTTTCCTAGACACTGTGGGGTGATGTTTAACTGTTTTATTTAGGAAAGTATATCATGTTAACATATAAAAGAGTGCACTCTGTCTGCAGCACAGGGAATGAACTGAAGTCTGGTGAAGCTTGAGGCTGGACATTGAGTTGGAAAATGATCACAAGAACCCCCCACTGGAGAAGGTAAAGCTTGAAATGTGGCAGTTGGCAGTGGTAGTAGAAGGGAAGTGCTGGATTTGAGAAAGAAGGAAGTAAGAAGCCACAAAATATGGGGGAGATTTTAATATTTGCAGGTTAGAGGGACAGAGGAATTTAAAGTGGCTTCCCAGTTTCTGACTGGGAGAATGAGCAGAGGGTGCCATTATTAACTTAGGGATTGTAGGGGAAGGAGGAATCAGCTTTTGGTCACTGTGAGTTGGAGAAGCCTGTGGAATGACCATACTGAGGTGCCTTGTAGCTGGCTAGAAATTAATTTGGATCTGGAGGTCAGGGGAGAGATTTGACAAGCGATATCTAGTCAGAGGTTATCACCTTAGAGATGATAATAAAGGCAATGACAAAATTACCTGCGGACTGAGTGCAGGGTGGAAGGAGCAAAGGACCAGGACATAGCAGCAAAACTCAAAGAGATGGAGGAACAGGAACAGCACAGGAGGCTGAGCGGTGTAGTTGGTGGTAGAAGAACTTGGAGACACAGCGCTGTCTTGGAAAGTTAGGGAGAAGAGAGTTTTCAGAAGAGAGAGATGATGAGAATAGTCACCAGCAGCAGAGAGGTCAATGAAATGAGAAATTTAAAGAATCCATTGGATTTGGCAATTGAGGCATTAGAGACTTTTGCCAGTGCAGGGGGAGGGGCTGAGAGCAGTGAGTTGAAGTGCAAACACAGGTGGTAAATGAAGTTGTAAATGAAGTCTTGAAGTAGCAATGGCCTCTGAGGAACAAAGCTGGTGAAGTCTTCCATGGAAGGTCTTTGCAGAGAGAGCAGTACAGAGCCAGGCACATGTTCCAGCATAATAAGGCCACTTCCATTGGGAAAATGGAACTTGGCATTGCAAAAGTCTGAGCACTGAGGGGTGTTTATAAAGCTGTGGATTCCTTCAAGTAAGGAACCATTCCTGCCATGTTTTCTTTGCCTTTTTTGTTTGTTTTGGTAAGTTAACATATGAGGGAGATGTGTGTTGTTTCTATTTCATACCTTTCTGGTCTGCCCAAGAGAAATGGATTTGATTTGGACTTTAATGGGAATCAGTGTATGTCACTGTATATTCACAGCCTCCCATTTCATCTCAGAAAGACATTATGACTCTGTATCTTACAGAAATACTGGCATAACATCCCCTAAAAATTCATACATGAGGAGAACTCAAAGCACCGCAACCTTGGGCAAGTTACTTCTCCTCTCTGTACCTTAGTTTTAATACCCATGAGATGTGATGACTTCTAAGGACCCTCCCAGCTCCAGCATGCTGTTTAAAAATGAAATACAGTAAATCCAAAATACCCAGGTTTGCCAAATCCTGCATCAAGAAGCTTTTCAACATTTTCAAGCCAAGCTAGGGAGAGCTTGGACTTAGCTCTGTGGTTTTCAGGATGTTCTTAATTGTTTTTAAACCCTCCAAGTTTATCTGAAGACAAATGTTATATATAAAAAAGTAAACATAAAGGCCACAGATAATTCTGAAACATCTAATGATCTCTACACTCCTTTAAGGTAAAGTGACAGGGTTGTAAGAACCCTTTGCTCAAGGAGGAAATGCTAAAGACTCAAAAGTGACCACTGCATCAGACTTAGTCCGCAGAGAGCAGCTTTGAATTGAACTCCTGGATATATCCGGGGCAGAATTGTTAATGAGACCTGTGGAAATAGGCAGGGCCCACAGCAGCCCTACACTTTGCCCTTGTTGTTCAAGTAGAGGAAGAGCCTGGGAGAGCTGGGGAAGCTGAAGAAGTGAGATAGAACCACACCTGTCAGCATGCCTTCATTTACCACACAGCTGCCATCAATCAGAATGGCATCACATGGCATTTGCACTTTGTTCCCTGTCAGAATTAATAGATCTCCAGGGACCAGGAGGCGTGATTCCAGCTCTTTGACTCCAGCTGTAAGTGTGAGAAGATAGAGTTGAATCGGTTTCTTTTCCTACAAAAACACAGTCCAACATCTGTCTAAATTTGAAATCAGTAAAACAGAAAACAGGGCACTTAAAAAAGAAGACTATTTCTCAACATTGAATCAAAATCCAGAAACAATAAGAAAAAAAAGCAGTAAGTTCAATTACATGAAATTAAAAAACATTCACCAAAAAAGTGCAAAGGAGAAGCTAATAACAAATTCAGAAAACATTTGAAACTTATAGACAAAAGATCAATATTCCTAATATATAGAGTTCCTAAAAAATTAGATGTGTAGAAAATGACCGTATAGCAAAATTGATAGATATGTTAACAGATAATTTACATACACATACACACACACTGCAAGGGGCGTGTTAAACATTTGAAAAGATGCTCATTGTTACTCATAATAAGATAAATGAAAATTTCTTCCTTCTTTCCTTCCTGCTTTCCTGTCTTCCTTTAGTTCTTTCCTTCCTTCTTCAGTCCCAAAGCTATAAGAGGTTAAGCACGATAGATATCCATGCAGGGGCTCGGTGAAGTGGGGGTGGGGTGATAGCTTGCTGTGGGTGTTGGAACCGAAGAAGGATGGCTGGGAGCAGGGCATCAGAGCTCAAGGAGGGAGAATAGGGCCCCCGTGGTGGCAGTGGCCTGGTGTTGGATGGATATAGGAGTCCCAGCGCAGGAGTGGGGAGGTGGGGAGAGACTGATATAATAATTAGATATAAAGAGGCTAGTGGGAGCCAGGTTTCTCACTGACGAAAGAAAGTTACACATAGGGAAATATAAAACTTCAATGTACTCCGTGGTCTTCATTGAGTTGAAGACAATAGTATAAACTGATGGTTTTCAACAGACAAAGGAGTAACGTAGGTGTAAATGTCAATCCATTGCTGTGGAAGGAAAAATAGCAACTATCAAAGCAACAATTACTCTAGACAAGAAACATCAATGGATACTAAAAATAGTGGGTAAAATTTGGTGAGGATGAAGTAACTACTAATTATGAGAGTAAATTTACAATAGAAAAATCTGGCAGACACCATTTACTTAAGTAATCAGCTTGTGTGTCAGCTGACACAATGAATGAAGAATACCTACGTATCTTTCTGTGGAAGGGTCTCTGGGAAACATAGCTAAATCTGTAAAGCATGCATACCAGGAAATAAAGTTAAATGTGTAGGTTATACTCCTGTTAACTAAAAAACAGCAGTATATATGTCTTATTCTATAAATATAGCTATAAGTATTATATATAATTTGTATTTTTGACAAATGTAAAAATAAACCATAAACAAACAAAAATGATAACTATAGAGAGAATGAGTATATAAGGTAGAGAGAAAGGGGATAGAGACTAGAATCACCTGAATATCTTCTGCTTCTGGATTTAACTTTTAAATCATGTATATATTTTATATGATATGCACACAAACTAATAGAAAAATAAATTTTGAAAGCTGACACTCAAAGTCTAAAGAACAGT
>VMDR010015423.1:0-22326 GCA_007922815.1 Macrotus californicus | reverse complement strand
ACAAAATAGAGTCCAAAAATACAATAAAAAAAAAAAAATCAATGAATCCAAGAGCCAGTTCTTTGAAAGGAGAAACAAGATCGACAAACCTTTAACCAGACTCATTAAGAAATAAAGAGAGGACCCAAATAAATAAAATCAGAAATGAAAGAGGAGAAATAACAACTGACACCAAAGAAATACAAAGGAGTGTAAGAAAATATTATGAACAACTATATGCCAACAAACTGGATAATCTGGATGAAATGCAAAAATTCCTAGAAACATATATGTACAAACTTCCAAAACTAAATCACAAAGAATCAGAGAATCTGAATAGCCAGAATTATACCTAGTGAAACTGAAGCAGTAATCAAAAATTCCCAACAAAATCCTTGGACCAAATAGGTTCACAGGAAAATTTTACCAAATATTCTGAGAAGAACACCTCTCCTCAAACTATTTCATAAAACTCAAGAGGAGGGAAGGCTCCCAAGTTCATTTTACAAGGCCAGCATTATCCTAATTCTAAAACCAGATAAAGACACTACAAAAAAAGAAAATCATAGGCCAATATCCCTGATGAACAGAGATACTAAAATCCTCAACAAAATATTAGCGAATGGAATACAGCAATACACCAGAAAGATCACACACTATGATATAGCGGGATTTATTCCAAAAATAAAAGGTTGGTACAACATTCGGACATCGATAAATGGGATACACCACACACACAAAGTGAAGGATAAAAACCACATGATCATATCAATAGATGCAGAAAAAGCATTTGATAAAATCCAGCACCCATTTATGACAAAAACTGTCAGTTTGGTGGGGACACAGGGATCATACCTAAACAAAAAAGGCCATATATGACAAACCCACTGCCAGCATCATACTCAATGGGCAAAAACTACAAGTGTTCCCCTTAAGATCAGGAAGAAGGCAGGGATGTCTGCTTTCACCTCTCTTATTCAACTTAACACTAGATGCCTTAGCCGGAGCTTTCAGACAAGAAGATATAAAAGGCATCCAAATTGGAAACGAAGAAGAAAAACTGTCACTATTTGCAGATGACATGACACTGTACATAAAGAACCCTAAAGATTCCACCCAGAAACTACTAGAACTGATAAAATAAATTCAGCAAAGTAGCAGGTTACAAAATTAATATCCAGAAATCAGCTGCATTTTTATATGCCAATAACAAACTAACAGAAAGGGAAATTAAGAAAACAATCCCATTCACAATTCTTCAAAAAAATAAAATCCCTAGGAATAAAGCTAGCCAAGGATGTGAAAGAGCTGCACTTGTAAAATTATGAGACACTGAAGGAAGAAACTGAAGACAACACAAACAAGTGGGAGCGCGTGCTTGGACCATGGGTAGGAATTCACACCATTGAAACGTCCATGCCACCCAAAGCCATCTGTGGATTCAATGCAATGCCTATCAAGAGTCCAATGATGTATTTCTCAGAACTGGAATAGACATGTCAAAACTTTGTATGGAATGCAATAGGCCCCACACAGCACAGTGATTCTGAGAAAGGACAAAGCTGGAGGAATCACGCCACCTGATGTCAAACTACTGTAAGGCCACAGTCATCAAAAAAGCCTGGCACAAAAAGATCAATGGAACAGAATAGAGAGCCCAGAAATAAACCCATAACTTTATAGTCAATTAATATTTGACAGAGGAAGCAAGCACCTACAATCAGCTAAAGACAATTTATTCAATAAATGGTGTTGGAAAAATTGGACAGATAAATGCAGAAAAGTGAAACCAGACCACCTTCTTATACCACACACAAGAATAAGTTAAAAATGAATTAAAGACTTAAACATTAGACCTTAAACCATAAAAATCATAGAAGAAAACACAGGCAGCAAAATCTCAGACATTGCTCATAGCAGTGTTTTATCAGACATATCTCCCCAGGCAAGAGAAACAAAACAAAAAATAAACAAATGGGACTACATCAAACTAAAAAGTTTCTGCACAGCAAAGGAACCATCAACAAAATAATAAGACAACCCATGGAATGGGAGAACATACGGATACATTTGATAAGGAGAGAATATCCAAAATTTATAAAGAACTTACAAAGCTCAACACCAAAAAAACAAATAATCCAATTAAAAATGGGCAAAGGACCTGAACAGACACTTCTCCAAAGAGGACATACAGATGGCCAATAGACATATGAAAAGATGCTCTAATCATCAGAGAAATGCAAATTAAAACCACAATGAGATATCATTTCACACCTGTCAGAATGGCCATCATCAATAAATCAACAAACAAGTGCTTGTGAGGATGTGGAGAAAGGGGAACCCTCTTGCACTGTTGATGGTAATGCAGATTGGTGTGCAGCCACTGTGGAAAGCAGTATGGAGACACCTCAAAAAATTAAAAATGGATCTGCCTTTTGACCCAGTGATCACACTTCTGGGAATATACCTAAAGAAACCTAAAACACTAATTCTAAAGAACATAAGCACCCCTATGTTCACTGCACTGTTATGTACAATCCCCAAGTTATAGAAGCAGCCCAGGTGCCTATCAGTAGGAGAGTGGATAAAACAACTCTAGGACATTTACACAATGCAGTACTACTTGGCTGTAAAAAAGAAGAAATTTTACCCTTTGCGACAGCATAGATAGACTGGAGAAAATTATGCCACGTGAAATAAGCCAGCTGGAGAAAGATAAGCACCATATATGATTTCACTCATGTGTGGACTCTAATGAACTGAACTAACAAGCAAAATCAAGACAGACTCACAGACAGGATGACAGTATTGAGGGGGAGGTTAGGGGGCGGAGGGATTGAGCAAAAAGGAAAAGGGACTCATGGGCATGGACAACAGTGTGGTGACTGCCGGGGGTACAGGGGTGTAAAGCAATGAGGAAAAACACAATTAAAAAGAAATTCAGCAGCGCAGCACCACTGAAGACCCTGAGACACCCCACAGAGAACTGTCACTATTTGGCCCGTCTGGAAGCCCCTGGAAAAGCTCCATTCATAGGTCCATTTTCTTTAACCTGACTCTTTGCTCACTCAGTGAAGTAAGCTCTCTCCCCAGGGCATTTGTTGAAAACAATCAATGGTAACTATTTAATACTAACCTGAGGCGGCTGTATGGTTGAGACAGACAAGGGGCTGGCCAAAAATGTAAAAGGAAATCTGGGAATGAGATGTCTGTAGGGGAGCATAATGAGATGTGTGTCTGATTTACAGCCAGTCAGTCAGAAGTACCAATGGCCTGGGATTTGAGATTGGTATCTAAAGTGGGGCGGGGCAGTCTGCACACATTCCAGTTCTTCATTATGAGAAATGAATTGACTTCTAGGATCCAGCTGGTGTCTGGAGAATCAGAAAATTGACTGTTGGTGCTGGAAAGCACCACAGTTGGTATTATCCAAACTAGATCCTCTTAAAATGTTAATTAAAGTCTCCAAGATAACCACACACACACACACACATCCACCCTCAAAAATATACAAGAAAAAAACCCCAGGGAATTAAAAGGGTACATCACAACACATCTAACACAAAAGAAGGCAATAAGAAGGAACAGAAGAACAAAAAAGACAAGACAAAAAAAAAAGAGCAAAATGGCAAACAAATCCAATCTTATCAGTAATTATATCACACGTAAATGGATAAAACTCCATCACAAGACAAGAAACTGGCAGAACAGATACTAAAAGCACAATCCAAGTACATGTTACTTACAAGAGACAAACTTTAGATTCAAAGACCCAAGTTCAAAGTAAAACTATGGAAAAAGATATACCATGCTAACGGTGACAAAGGAGAGCTGATGTGACTATACTCACATCAAACAGACTCAAAACAAAATTTGTTAGTAGAGACAATGGAGGACATTTTATAATGATAAAAAGCCCAATCCATTAAGAATCTAAAGAAGACCCAATACAAATGTAGCAAAAACTGCCAGAATTGGAGGGGAAAATAGACAATTTAAAAGTGGTAGTTGAAGACGTCAATGCCCTAGCAGAAGCGATGCTGGACAGAATAAGGAGGCACACAACCAACGTGGGAATTGAAGACATAAACAACTCTAGGACCCACCAGACCTAAGGGACACCGCAGAACACCGCAGTCAGCAAAAGCAGAGTTCTCACGTGCCCCTAAAATGTTCTCTATACCATGTTAGTTCAAGAGACAAGCTCAATAAAGTTAAAAGGACTGAAATCACGTGAAGTATATTCTTCAACCACAATGAAATTAAATTAGAAATCCTAACAGGAGGAAATTTGGGAAATTCACAAATATGTGAAAATTAAAGACCATATTCTTTATTACCAATGGCTCAAAGAACTCATAAAGGAAATTTAAAAATATTTACACAGTTTCATTTACCCAAACAAAGGGCAAATGAAGAGCATGCAAAGCTGTTCTGATAGGGAAGTAAAACTAGAAGGACAGTAATGCTCACCTTGATAAGCTCATTTGAAAACTTAATTAGATAAAGTTTGTTTAGATTGGGAAACACTAAAAGTATTAGTCACATCATTAGTTATCATTGGTTTTTATTCTCAGCTAGCAATTAACAACTCAGCAGAGGCTAGCACGTGCTGGTAAGAAACAACTCAGAGTAAATTATTGAGACTTTTCCCTGACAATGCACAGATTGATAGATGAGGGGTATATGCAGACACTGGAGCCCCACCTCAGCAAGGCACTGGAAAAGGTCTCGCACGACTCGGTGGATAGTATGGAGAAACCTGGGCTGGGTATCAGGACCCTTTAGGTAGATCAATAAATAACAATTGTTTTAAAGATTTTTTCTTTATTTATGTTTAGAGAGGGGAAAGGAGGGAGAAAGAGAGGGAGAGAAACATCAGTGTGTGGTTGCCTCTTGCGTACCCCCTACTGGAGACCTGGCCCACAACCCACACATGTGCCCTGACTGGGAATCAAACCAGCAACCCCTTGGTTCACAGGCCGATGCTCAATCCATGAGCCACACCAGCCAGGACCAATAAATAACAATTTTGATCTGGAGGATTAATTCTAGTAATAAATTAGTGTTACGGACTGAATGTATGTGTCCTTCCCGAAATTCGTATGCTAAGACCGAACCCCTCAATGTGACTGTATCTGGAAAGCCTGTGAGGAAGTAATGAAGGTTAAATAAGGTTATAATGCTGGGACCCTAGTAAAAGTAAGACACCAAAGCCCTCTCTCCACTACGTGAAGACAGTGAGAAGGCAGCCATCTGCAAGTCAGGAAGAGAGAGAGCTCTTACGATCACCTGGCCCTTCTACTTCCCAGCCTCCAGAACCGCGAGAAAATAAATTTCTGTTGTTCGAGTTACCCCGTCTACGATATTTTCTTATGGCAGCCCAAGCAAACTAGTACAATTAGGGAACTATGTCTTTCACATTATTTTCATGGATGCCTAGTTAGATTTAAAAGTCATGTATCAAATTAAGAACCTGCAGAACTGGGTGCCAAATGAGCCTGACAGACTGAAAAGGACAATCAAACCTAACAGGACGACACTCAGTACAGGTAAATGTGTGACCCTACCCCCGCACACCACAAGCAAACAAACTAAGGTGGCTAACTCTTACAGAGTGCTTTCTACATGGCAGACACTGTTCAGTCTTTAACTGGCACTATCTCAGTCACTCCTCACTGTAAGCCCAAGAGTAAGTATCGCTATTAGTCCTATTTTTCAAGAGGGCACCTAATTGCCAAGACCCCCAGGCAGTCTGACTGCAGAGCAGGCCTCTGATCTCTCGCATTCCCATCACCTCTCCACAGGGATGGAGGCCGCAGTCAGCAGAGGCAGCTGCAGGAAAGAACACCGCAGGGTGGTACTGAGGTTGAGTCCAAAGAGTCAGCAGAAATAATGGCAACACTCTACTCCCCAAAGTGACATGCTTATTTAGTGGTTCTAATCTCATGTAAGGTTTTATGTAATTTCACAACTATTACAAAAGCAGCCCTCAAAATAAAATATACTTAGTATTTTTATCAATCTAGAACGTTGCCAAAATAGTCTCGTACCACTACATCAAACACCTTCGGACATACAGGGCACATAGATAGTTTTACTCACGAACCACTCTCGTTCTTCGACGAGCATGTGACAGAGCTCCTCCCTCACGTGTGCTCGCAGCCTAACTTCCTAGCTCCTTTCTGTGCTGGTGGAGATGGACTGCTAGGCAGAGACCACTGCACTGGCTTCTTTCTCCCTACACCTCCCTAGTTATTGTATAACCACACGCTAGTAACAAGATACAAGGTATTTTTCTTTAGTTTACCAACCAAATGACAGTGATAGTAATAACAGAAATTTCACTTTGTTAGTCCAAAAAAAAACAGCCCTTCCACGGAGCTGAGCCTGTTCACTCGCATACCCTTTCATCAGCTGCGCTGCTGTGAAGTATGCGGCCATCGCTTGGTCGTGCTCGCTCTCCACTGCAAACGAGTGCCCATACGCTATCCATGCAGGCCCATAGGTCTTCTCAAGCGTTGTGGCTTTACTAAAATGAGACACTTCATTTAATTAATATCTGCAACCTTTAACTGTTAATGTTATGTAAGCCGATGGTTTCAAACACATTAAAATTAAACAAGTTGTCAATATATTAGATACTAATGTAACATTTGTGTTAATTTGTTTGAAATAAAAAGAATATTTAATGGTACAAGCAAAAGGTTAAGAAATTTTAGGAGAGCTTTACAATGTTTTAGGTACCCTAGTGGAACCCATTAGCATTCTGTATAGAGTTAACAAATTTTACCTAATCCAGGAGCTTCATTTCACACCTTAGAAGGTAAATGGTGGGAGCTGCAACCATTTAGAGCCTGTTTTGTGCCAGGCACCATGTTAGATGCCTTATATGCATCATCTAATCATTACTTACATTCTAAAGATAAGTACACGCAGGCTGGAAAGACTGACATCCTACAGAAGGTGTAGGAGATCCCCCTGGCTCCATGAACTGGGCTACCCAGGCTGGGACAGTCAGTCTTTGAGGAGTAGCCCACTGGTAGCCCACAACAGGAAGTAAAGCAAACACCACAAAACACGGAAAATGTGAAGGGGGAGACTCAGACTTCCTAGAATTTCACTTTCTGAGTCTTCTTTCACCCAAACATTCCCTGTGTCACGTGGAGTCCATCAGTGGACAAGCACACTAACTCAAATCAGCATAGCTCAGAAACGACTACAGCACACACCACCTTCCTGCTCCGGGAAAAAGCACAAGAGAGGTTTCGGGAAATGCTGAACACAACTAACCAGAGACTCTCCCTATGTTCTTCCCAGGACAGAATCCTTTTGTGTCATCTTATCAATTTTCCTAACAATCTGGGGGTACAAATATTGTGTAATTCCCATTTTTAGAAACAATTATAGAAAAATTAACTTTCCCAAGGGATTACGGCTAGTAAAAGCAAGCAGCAGAACCTGGATTAGAATTCAAGTCTAGGTTGAAAGTTTATGTACTTCCCCTTAGATCCACTTTCTATTTTGTTCACGTGGAGTAAATCACTAGTATCATTATATTTTAAATCCTTAGTAATTAATTTTCACAAAATAGACATTTTCCTGTACTTGCATAACTGAGTAATACTGGTTAAGCAGCTTGGTAGGGCTGCAATGAGCTCCTTAAACTAAAACCACGGCAGGCCCTTGTGTAAGTCAGTTCACTATGCCAAGAATTCCGTTTTACAGTCACATTTAGTGACCCCAACCTCATGTAAGTCGTCTTCTTAACAGAAGACGTCCTGAAAGTAGACGGTTAATAGCATCTCTGTAAATAAAAGACAGAACCTTTCAAACTACTTCATGTTGTTCTCTATTATTTCATATTTCTCATTTATAAATAAAAACTTAAATGTACCTTCCTTGAGAACAAGGTCTACACCATTGATTACTTTTCTCTCCCTCATGACATCTTATAAAGAACAAGGTGTGTAACTGATGCAACTGAACTGAATCTGCTAAATAAAACATTTGTTCTTTTACATTCCTTTTAAAAAACTTACTATGTATTGCATTAAAGCAGATGAGCAGGAAATCTCTTCCTACCAGTTCACTAGAGAGTGAGGAAGACAATACATCCGTACCTGAGGTATCTTCTGGCATGTTCATTCTTATGACCAACCATGAGATAATAGCATCCCACTGCAAACCAAGACACCTACAAAGTTCAAAATTAACCATGATCAAAGATCTGAACTTTGAGTTAAAAATATCTATCAAATTAGGTTAGAGGGTAGACTAGGTGTTCCATCCCACATTTTAGTTCAAGTTAAAAATTTCTTTGAGACAGGCTGTCTAGTAAGGGTCCTAGATGAAAAGAGAACCAGATCTCCACAGCATTTCTTCAAGATGCCTTCAATCACCTCCCTACAGCACTTAACGCAAGATGAGCCTCCTGAGCACAGCCTGCTTCAAACCCCGACTAAGTCCTGGTCTCCCGCCTGCACTGTGAGTCTTCCCTGGCTCGACCTTGACTCTACCAGGTTCTACACCACTAGCTGACAGCTCTGGCACTAGTTTCACCTCTTCATAATTATTTTCACACTGGTCTAGGGTACAGATTCTCGCCTGAGACTCAGACCCTGATTCAATGTTCAATTTCTAGGTCTTAGCTCGGACCCATGGCCGTTTGGAAGAATCAGTGCACAACCCAATAAATTACCTTACATACGCAATGTGAGGAAGCTACCAGCCATTACTGGCATTGCTTATGAGAGGTGGGAATGCAACTGTGACTTTCAGTATTTTATTTTCTGTACATTAAGTATTTTTAATAATAAGCATGTATAATCCCTATAATCAGAAAAAGATGAAGATTTTTAAGTTATGTTTCAGTACACTAAAAAACACCTTCATGAACTGAGAAAGTTAATGCTGCTTCTAATTATCATAAGCATTACGAGATTCTGCTCCAACACCCTAAAATAAAACATATTTGCTTAATCTTAAATATAAGCTCCTGTCTGAGTACTAGTTAAGCATTTTCTTTAAGTTCAAGTAAGAAAAAAAACACTAAGAAAAAAAACGGTTTATGTTTACTTACAGGGTTGCTAGGATATAAATCCACCAATTTATGAGAAAGATAGAAAAGTTCTACATTAGAAAAAAAAGAATAAAATTATTCACTTCAAATGAATTTTTAGAGTATAACTTTCCCCCACTTATAATTCTTCACAATCATATAAACTGTGTTCTCACAGAAATGACTGCATTCTTTTCTTTCTTTCTAGATACAGAACCCACTTACCTGATGAAATACAGAAACTCCAGGGGCAGACACTATGGCTGTATCACTCAAGTCCCCCCCAACCAATTGCTCACCCAGTACGCAACCTGTAAGTGGGCACTGAGCACTTGCTGAGTATCTGGAGATAAAGCACTTCATGCTCCTTAAGAGGTTATTTCAAAGCACATCGCCTATCTTAAAAACTCCCGTTTCTTACTCCGGGGACCTATATGGACCATCGTAACCACCCACAACCAATTTGGGTGACCACACTCTCAAGTTTATCAAAGCAGCCAGAGATTTCCTCTTAAGTAATGTGTGAGTCCTGGGCATGTGACAATGATGGTTCCTACGTGCAGGCCTGAGTTCAGGCCAGGCCAGGCCAAGTGCAGGCTAGACCAGGGCATCTGGGAGTCTGAATCTCCAACAAGCTGTCCGGAGACATGATGCTATTGGTCACGGGCCACACTTTGGCCAGAAGAGATTTGCAGTTGGGGTAGTGGCAGGCTTTTCTTCCATATGACAGAACTCATTATACAGTTTAAAAGAATTAAGAAAAAATACAGCCCAAACACAATGAAATGTTTCTAAAAGGTTAAAATATAGAAAGTATGAGCAAATAAAATCTGCCCCTTTCCAACCTCTAAAAAGTTGCTGACCCTTGTCATATCAGTGTGCTTAAGGGTTCTACAGAAAAAGAGAAAAAAGGCAAAACTGCCCCCCAACTCTTACCCCACAAACTACATGTGAGACAAGGAAGCAGTGATAAAGAAATAGTGTGTTGTTGGGGTAGCAGAGGAGACCACTGGCCACTTTGACAAGCATTTCTTCTCCCAGTTGTTCCTTTTCTTGTGGAACTTCACTACGTTGTTACAATCTCAATTATCCAGGACTTGTGAGACAGAATTTCAAGAGTTAACAGAAAAATTCTTACCATTTGCTTTATTCAGCTCCACGAGTGTCCCTATATGCACAGGTAGGCAATTTGCATGGAAAGGGTCTTTTTCCATCACTCTGAAAGGTAAAGCGACACATGACTACCCTAGAGCCCGCACGTGCCGGCGCTCACCATGGTGGGCTGTGTCTGGGCAGTCATCACAGCACGGTGTGCAGACTGCTGGCCGTGCCACTTTTCCGACTCTCTACCACCACTACCTTCACGCTGGTCCAGTCAAGGCCATGGTTAAGTTATAAATAAAGGAAATTCTGTTATTTGGAAGGAATAAAAATAAGCATTGTGGGGGTAGGAGGGCATATGGGGGGATAAATGGTAATGGGAAAAAATACAATAAAAAATAAATTAAAAAAACCCTCATTCATTTACTTTCAATCAATACAACTGTAACATAAAATTAGTCCATTTAGAGGAATCAAAAATAATGTGAACTACAAAACTGATCACAAGTATTTTATCAATTAAAATTTTTCTGAATTCAAGGATTTAAGCAACCCTAAAGATCCATTAAAAATAGTACATGTAATTTAGCTAAAGGACAAGTCTGAGCTATGTACACTGGGAGTTTGTTGTGGGGCAAGACGGCTTGGTGAGTCAGTGACTAAGCATCATTCTCTACAGGATTTCATTAGCCTCTAACAAAGAAGGGGTTTTATAAAACTATGTGCCAGAATGGTATTTTCAAACTTGCAAATTATCAAAGACTGAAATGAGACATGTATACTCCCAAGTTAATGGAATAACCCTACAATGTGTATAAACCTGTCTCTAAATGCTCTTTTAAAACAGTGCCCCCTTTGGTACTCTGCAAAGTAGTAAAGGCAACTTAAATTATCATCAATCATTTCTAGATTACTCAGAAAGCATGCCCCATGCATTTCTTAGGTAAAATGGACTGAACTCTACATTCCTACATAAAAGTGAGAGGATATACTTACACAGAAGTAAGCTTGTAGCACATTTTAAAATCACAGTTATAATAATGTCTTTCAGCTAAAGATACGACCACATCCAGATTCTCTTGTAAACCATCTACAGACTCGGGGATGACCGTTTCACTCGGTTTATTATACTGAAAGAGAGGAAAGTACACATAAATTCAGCGAGCTACAGCAAATCAAAAGCCAGGTTCTACTTGACCCACGTGTTTAAAGGATTTACATAAGGACATGTGCGAGCCTCTGGAAACATTTTTAACTTCAAGACTCATTAGTATTGCTCTCAATAAACTTAATTCTCTTCTCAATTTTACTACAGGATTCCACAGTAGGGAGTATTTTACAAAGTAGAAAGTCAGGACGCATAAGACAAAGATCCTCGTTTTTAATGCAACATCATTCCATTTATCTCATAGTTCAGTATTTTAGTATAAGTAGGCCCTGGGAGGAAGACAGATATTTTTGGAAGCTTTTTAAAGAATCATATATATTTTTTCTTTTCTAAATTTGTATTTATTGATTTTAGAGAGAAGAGGGGAAAAGACAGAGAGAAACATCAATTTGTTGCTTCACTCATTTTATGCATTCACTGGTTGCTTCTTCTGTGTACCCTGACTGGGGAGCAAACCGGCAACTTCGGCATGTCGGGAGATGCTCCAACCGAGCTACCCAGCCAGGGCCATATCATATATTTTAAATAATACAGATCTATTCTTGCAAAAGTGAAAAATAAAAATTAGTTTCTAAAAATTTAACTAGTAAAAGAATAGAGGCCAAATTAAGTGAAATAAGATACTTACATAATACAAATACTGTATTTTACTTACCTTTTTTAATTTGTTCTCAAATAGAAAACGTAGCAATTCTTGTTCTTCAGCACCGAGCTTGCTAAGAGGTAGCGACTCAAGAAGTTCTTTTTCTTAAAAACATTGAGAAAAAAAAAAAAATGTTCTCACAATATTGATGGAGGAAAAAAAGTTAGCAATGAAAAATATTCTTCTATAGCTCTTGGTCTAAGTAAATCAAACCCAAAGGAGAAAATGATAAGATCAAAATGCACCAGAGAAAGCGAAGACAGCGGTTCCAGGCCCCAGTGATGAGAACTCCCTGGAGGGCCTGCCACACAGCCTCCCAGTGACTCTGACTGATGACCCACCAGACTGACAGCCCACCAAGCCAGCCTCCTAACCTCAGCACTTTGTGTGAATAATTCTCTGCTCTGTTGGCTATCCTATGCACCACAGGTATTTAGCAGGACCTCTGGCCTCTACCTACTAGCAATCGGTAGCAACCTCCAACCCTCCCACCCCATCCCCAGTTACGTCAGTCAAAAATGTCTACAGATATTGCTCATTGTCTCCTGGGAGGCAAAATCACCATGAGAATGACTGCACTAGGCTAAACTATGTTTGAATCCCATTAAAATAACATCTCCATATTCTGTTTCTCCTGTTTCTCCATGTCACACTGCCCCTGACACCCTACGCAACGGTTCTCAGCTGGTTTTTGTACCTTAGGATCAGCTGGGAGCTTTAAACCATGCCAGAGTCTCCCCACCAGAGATCCTGATTCAACTGGTCTGGAGTGCGGACCTGCACACTAATGCTTTTAAAGCTCCTTGGGAATTTAAAGCGCAGTCAGGTTGAGAACCATGTAATCAGATATTCAAAGCCTGGTTTATACAACCTCAAATCACTTCTCAAAAACATGGCCCTATCCCATCACAATCCCTAATGATTCTGACTGCAACAGGCACTGCGCAACACTGTATTCTGCAATGTGCTTCATATTTGAAGGCATTAAGGAAGTTAATAGGTCTGTCTATTAAATCTAAATCTGTACAGAGCCTGCTTTTGATTCTATAGATTTCAGAGAAAAAAAAAATATATCAATTGTGCTAAATATAAAAACACCTGAGTTTCCAAACCTTCTTGGGCTGTCAACATGTGGTGTGACGTCAAAAGATCAAACGCTTCGAAGCAGTAGACGTCAAGCTTCAATGCTTCCTTATAGCTATAGGTAGCCAGGGTTCGGTTATCTAGAGCATCATAGATTTTCCCTCGTAAAAGACAAATAGAACTCTTTATCTGTTGGAAAAATATGATGAGTCACATACTAAGTCAATACTTTTAATTTATCAAGAATTTTATACAATCTGAAGGCTGAGACTTTTTTTACATCTAAAAGGGTTTTTCCACCCACTGTCAGACACAGCATAAACGGACGCACGAGGGCAACAAAGCCTCTCTGACCTATGGTCGCTAGACCCTCCTCACTCCCACAAGTCCCTGTCGTGTACGTGTTGCCACTATTTTCTCCATTACTCCTTCTGTCTCCAACAGGGCAATGATTTAGAGACACCAACAGCACAAATACAGAACATCAGACTGCAGTACAACTTGATGGCTGGATCTCAACGAAAGGATCTGGCAGCAATGTGGCACAGTGGCTAGGAGCATGACTTTCTGGAATTGGACAGACTGGAGTACAAATCCCAGGTGACATGTACTAGTGACCGTGGACAAGTGATATAACCTCTCTTGGCCTCAGTTTCCTTTTCTTACCTAACTTACAGGGCTCTGGGAGGAACAGAGGTTAATACTCTCTGTAGAGCTAGCACATGGTAAGGTGCTATCACCTCACTATTACCGTTACACCAAGAGAAGTGGAAATCTGATTGATGTTCCAGACTCTGAATCTCGAGAAACACGAAACTGACCATAATGATGATCCAGAGAGGGGAAGCTAAAACTGGAAAAGGGATGAAGATTCATCATAAAATCAAAACTTAAAAAATACTGGAGGATCTTATGAGAGAATTATAGACCTATGCAGTATCCAATGAGTTATTTTTTTGAAAAAAAGGTAATTTTATAAAATAAGTAACAATAGATTACAAGTAAATCATGTATTTCTTAGCAGATAGGCGAATGGATAAGAGGTCCAAAAATAATAATACCAAACTCTCATAAATGCATTTCTTAGCAGAAACATGATTGTACACCTCCTAGAACATAAACACATAGTCCAAAACCAAAAGGCAAGAGAAAAAGAAAACACCTAAAAAGGTATAGTGTTCCTACATTTTTGAGGTGAAAAGCAACCAAGTTCCTTAATGTCATAAAAAATAACTGGAAAAATGGGAGAACTGATGGGTAGCAGCTACACAGCCCAACGTTTCTTTCGGAAGTACAGTAACTCCGATGCCCTAAAACTGACTGTGGTGAGGGCCGCACAGCTCTGTGGAAACACCAAGAGCCAAGCAACTGCACACTGTAAGTGAACGAACTGCATGGCATGTGGATTATTTCTCGAGAAAGCTGTTAAAAAGAAAACAAAAAGAGTAACAGTTCAGATTAGTAATCTGACTGTAGATGTCACTTATTATTCTATAATCTCTGCCAGCAAGGAATTTGCAATTTCATGCACATAAAAAGTGCGCAAACTGAAACACACAAACTATCATAAATGGAAACGGCAAACCACTCTCTGTACAGAAACAAGCTGAGGTAACCAAAGTCTCTTGGGGGTAGATATAAACACTGTTGAACCACAGTGAGGATAAACATTACTCTACCTGTGAGGAACCGTTTAAGTCATCAAGTATGAGAAGGAAGATCTCAAGTCCGCCTAATTCAGATTCAAGCGTCTGAGAACATAATTATAGCTTCCAACTGACAGCTCAGAAATGTCTCAGAGTCTTTTGGGGTTGTGGTGGGCAAATTAAGTAAGTTGGCAACCAAACTATTTTAGCATGGTTATACTCAAGTAGAAGAAAATGATCTATGCTTGCTCTGCTGTGTGGGCAATTCTTACTGATGGTACTGAAGCATGCTGATTACAGTATTACTTACTGAGGATTGGGACATTTCCCAGTCGTTGGAGGGGTCTTTCAAGCCACTTTCATCCTTTGAGTACTTCTCAAATAATCGTTTGTTGATTGGCTCCTCCATATCAAGAATATCAAGAGCCTGCTGATGCTCTTTTGCAGCGTACTATGTAGAAAACAGAAGTACCATTCATCAGCTATGACTCTGATACTGGATATAAAGACAAATACTGTAGATTTTAAGAAGGTAATGAATATTACACCCATTCATTACTTAAATTTAAAATGTCTAAAGCAGAATTTTCTTCATGCATGTAACCGGAGAATCAGTATTTTATAGTAAACAAGATTTAAAAAAAGAGTATTTCCTCACAAAATATTAATCTACCAAACTCCATTGTTAGAATTCTCACACATGTGAGGGACATGTAACACATACGTAATTAAACTTTTATGAAATAAAAAGGAACCTGAGAACACTTACGTGGCATCTGGCTGCAAGGTAGCGGCATGACTCATACAACTAGGAAAGAAATTAGTCTATTAAAAGAGCGGTCAAGGTAACACGCATCCTCACTCTAAAAAGAAAACTACGAGAATGAGATAAAGAAAGCTATTTTCATAATTCCTGCTTTTACTCTTGCAGAGAAAACAAGCCAGTCTTTTTAACCCACAGTCATCGCAAACCTACTGCTTTCCAGGCACCGAGGATTCAACAAGGAGCAAGGACCTGCCCTCCCCGAGGTTACAGCGCGGAAACGCAAACCCAGCACGCAGTTTCACGACTATGAAAGGAGGACATAAAGAGAACTGGCCACTTGAAGAAGAGAACATCTGCAGGGGAGAGGGGAAGTGAGAGCTGGTCAGCACTCCAGGAACTGAATGTGAATGAGTGCCATAAGCCTAAAGAAACACAAGCACCGGCGTGACTGGAGTACTTGTTACACGTACTGACGGTGGTGGGAGGCTAGAAGTAGACTGGCGAGAAATCGTAAAGGACCCTGGGAGTCTGTTAATGCTAATGTGTCTGGTTTTATCCTGTAGGAAACGGGAGATCACTGAGTGATACTGAGTGACGTAATCAGATCTGTTTTAGGAAGACCACCCCATGATAGTGCACAAGATGAACTGCAGACAGGGAAGGTGAGAAGTGGGAAAGATGTCACTGGAGAAAAGAGACAGGAGGAGAGACAAAAACAACAAAACAGACAAATGAAATGCCTGACATGTCTGAATGATAATGAGAGAGAAAGGACCATCCATGATTTCAGAGCTATTTAGAAAACAGAATTTTCAAAACGTGGTCACTAGAGGTGGAGGAAAAAACAAGGTGAGTGAGACTAGAAATAGAAAACTCGAGCGAGCCCTGGCTGGTGTGGCTCAGAGGACTGAGCGCCGGCCTTCGAACCAGGGGGTCGCTGCTTGGATTCCCAGTCAGGGCACGCGCCTGGGGTGCAGGCCAGGTCCCCAGTGGGGGGCACATAAGAGGCTACCACACGTTGATGGTCCTCTCCCTCTCTTTCTCCCTCCCTTCCCCTCTCTAAAAAAAATATAAATAAAAATCTTTTTTTAAAAAAGGAAACTTGATTCCTTTTAGATAATTTTGACACAGATAAAATATACACCCACAATACTAATCTAATGATCAATACTAATCTAATTTTTTAAAAAACTTTGAAAAGCTTTAAAGTTCATACAATCACTTACTTTGTCCAGTTTTCGTGACCGAAGCGCATGAGCTGCTCTATGATACTGTGCTGTCAGGTAAAGACATTGAGCCAACCAATAAATGTCCTGGGGTTCCTCTGGAGGGAGAAATTACATAAATGGTCAGAGGTCAAGGTAAGATAGGAAAACTTTTAAAGATAGAGAAATCAGGAAAAAGCATTAGAATTTGTCACTTACCATGAGAGAGTGAAGCTACTTTATCTGCCCAAAACAGAGCACTTTGATACTGTTGCTGTAAGAAAAAAAAAAAGTGATGATCCTCCATTATTTCAACTTTTACACAGACACCTAATTAGAATGCTGTATAATAGGTTGATATCTCAGTACAATAGATTTTTACATGTACCAGGAGGCCCATCAATCAAATCTTTATCTTATATCTCAGCTGGTGAGTTTTAGCTCAATAGTACAATTTTAAAAAACGATGGTTAAGATCATTGACATAGACAGTTGAAAAAGGTAGTTTAAAAAACATAAACATACAGTGCAAAATTTATCAGCAGGTACTGGCATAAAAACAGAGATATAGATCAATGGAAATGGAATAGAGAACCAAGAAATAAATACTCTCTTATATGGTCAGTTAACCTATGACACAGGAGGCAAGGATATACAGTGGGGTAAAAATGGTCTCATTAATAAGTGGCACTAGGAAAAATGAACAGATATATGCAAAAAAATTGAAATTGTACCACATGCAAAAATAAACTCAAAATGGATTGAAGACTTAAATGTAAGACCTAAAACCAAAAAATTCCTAGAGAAAACATAATAAACTCTCTGACATCATTCTTAGCAATAACTTTTTGGATATGTTTTGGGCAAGGGTAACAAAAGGAAAAATAAACAAAATAGGACTACATCAAAATAAAGTTTTTGCACAGTGAAGGAAACCAACAAAACAAAAAGAATGGGAGAAGATATTCACAAATGCTATTGGGTTGGCCAAAAACATGCTTTTTCCCCTGTAAGAATGCTCTAGTAGTGCTTAACTGTCTTTAACTCCATTTGAAACAATTTTGTTAAGATTGTATTATGACAACTGTCATATCAACCTGCACTTTTTAGAAAGATTCTATTTACTTATTTTTAGGCAGAGGGGAAGGGAGGGAGGAAGAGGGGAGGGAGAAACATCAATGTGTGGTTGCCTCTCACGCGCCCCCTACTGGGGACCTGGCCCTGCAACCCAGGCATGTGCCCTGACTGAGAATCAAACCAGTGACCATTTGGTTTGCAGCCTGAGCTCAACCCACTCAGCCACACCAGCCAGGGCTCAACGTGCATTTTTTTAAAACTTTTCAAAATTGGTGAACTTTTGTGTAGCCATTTTAACATTGAAGATGGAAGAAAATAAGCAACATTTCAGCATGTTATGCTTTATCATTTCAAGAAAGGTAAAAACACAACAGAAACACAAAAAAGATTTGTGCAGTGTATGGAGGTGCTGTGACTGACTGAATGTGTCAAAAGTGGTTTACAAACTTTCATGCTGGATATTTCTTGCTGGATGATGTTCCATGGAGAGGTAGCCCAGTTGAAGTCAATAGCAATCAAATCAAGATGTTAACTGAGAACAATCAACGTTATACCACACGGGAGATAGCAGACATACTCAAAATATCCAAATCAATAAAGTTATTGATGAAAATGAAAAATGTGTCTTATTTTGTGGGAAAAAACACATGGACTTTTCGGCCAACACAATACATCTGATAAGGGGTTACTATCCAAAATAATCTAAGGAACTCATACAATTTAACACCAAAAACATAAAGAACCCAATTAAAAAATGGGCAGAGGATTTGAATAGACACTTTTCCAAAGAGGACACACAGATACCCAATACACATGAAAAGATACGCAGCATCACTAATCATCAGGGAAATGCAAATTAAAATCAAAATGAGATTATCACCTCACACCTGTCAGAATGGCAATCATCAATAAATCAATAAAGAAGTGCTGGTGAGGACATGGAGAAGATGGGAACCCTCATACACTGCTAGTAGGACAGGTGCAGTCCCTGGGAAAAATAGTATGGAGTTTCCTCAAAAAATTAAAAATATATGACCTGGTTGGGGGGAGTGTGGTGGTGGGGGGGAATTCAAACTGTAATTGAACAACAATAAAGTAATTTTAAATATATATATATATATATATCCTGGCAATTCCACTTCTGGGTCTCTATCCAAAGAAAACCAAAGCACTAATTCCAAAAAATACATGCACCCCTATGATCATTTCAGGATTACTTACAATAGCCAAAATAGGGACGTGACCTAGTGTCCATCAGTAGATGAATGCACAAAGAAGATATGGGGGGCGGAAGGGTATGTATTACTCAGCAATAAAAAAGAATGAAATCTTGCCATTGGCAACAACATGTATGAGCTAGAGCACAGGTGGCAAACACAAGGCCCACGGGCCAAATCCAGCCCTCCACCTTGTTTTATTCGGCCCGGCACCTTGTTTCTGCCCAGTGGAAGCGCTGAGCTCCTTGCCCCTACAGTCCTAAAGTTACATTCGGCCCTTTGAAGGCAACAACGAGGCTGATGTGGTCCCTGGTGAAAATGAGTTTGACACCCTTGACCTAGAGAATATGATGCTAAGTGAAATAAGTCAGAGACAGGCAAATATTATATGATTTTACTTACAAATGGAATCTAAAAAAATGAATAAACAAAACAGAAAGGGACTCACAGATACTGAGAAGAAGCTGACAGTTGTCAACAGAGGGGATAGGAAAAAAGTTTTAAAAACAGAAAAAATGTATCTGCAGGTATCTAAAACAGTAGATAATCTAAATGATTATTTTGCAATACCTAGTCATTAGCAATGGCTCTCAATTTTTCTACAACCTTTGCCTCAGCCCTCCTGGATGCAAACTAGGAGCCCATTCCTCAATGTGGGAGGAGGGGTGCTGGAGGGGGTTACAAGTCAGCTCAACGCAGTAAGTGCCCCGAGGGGAGACTAGGTCTGTCTCCTTCCTCACTGTATACCTAGTGCTCAAGAAAAAGTGCTCAGGAAGCATTTGTTCAACTGACTTATGGTAAACCAAATTACAGCCCGCCACAGTACTGGAAACATTTGGTATCATTT
Organism: Macrotus californicus; assembly: GCA_007922815.1. Classification (NCBI taxonomy): domain Eukaryota; kingdom Metazoa; phylum Chordata; class Mammalia; order Chiroptera; family Phyllostomidae; genus Macrotus; species Macrotus californicus. The sequence continues at coordinate 2,533 of VMDR010015423.1, read as the reverse complement.
CACAAGCAATTCCGAACATCTCGCATTTAACATGCTTTTCTCTCCCTTCCTTGATCTCCAATTTATTGGTAGAGCATATATTTTACTAAAACTTAAGTGACATCAGCCCTGACCAGCGTTGGCTGAGCGTGGTCCTGCAAAGCAAAGGGTCACAAGTTTCCCATCAAGGCACAAGCGGGGTCTGCTGCCAGTCCCCAGATGGGGTGCATGGGGAAGGCAACATATTGATGTTTCTCTCCCTTTCTCCCTCCTATCGCTTCTAAAAATAAAATAAAATCTTTAAAAAACATTTAAGTGACATCGTAGATTAAACTGATGCTGCTGATTTCGGAGACAGTTCTTAAACACTGTTTGCTTGTTATTGTAGGGCAGTGCAGGGAACACAGGTGTAGTTTAAAGTACTGATTTGAGACAAGTTTGTTTCTTCACTTAAATTCGGCTAAATGAGAATTACAATTTCTCGAAAATTTTCTATTAGCTAGCTAAACTCAAAAGCCACCCGGCAACTTTCCTCCTAAAATAATTCTTTAACTTCCACTTAGCAGTAAGTGTGTATTGAGCACATACTGTGGGCCCAGGAGTTAGGTTGGCTGCAGAGCGGGACCTTAAGCAACTGTAAGGTTCACACAGCGTTTAGGTGGCTTTTATTTTCAGTGTTACTCGTCCTCCCAGCTGCAGAGAGGACTGGGGGACTGGATCCCGCCCTTCTGGTGTCTCACCCTAAAACCCAGGCCGGGCCGGGCCATGCAACACCAAACCCCCGACCGCAGCTATCCCTGCGGACAAGCTCAGGGCGGGCTCCCCTCGCGAGTCCCGGGGCCCGCGCTCCCCGAGGCAGGCTGCCCACCTGGTCTAAGTACTGCCGGACACGCTTCCTCAACCGCTCCAGGTTCATGGCCAAGCGGCCGGGAGTCTGGCCGAGCGCCCCCCGCCGTCAGGACGCTTCCACTCCTTACAGCTGCCCGCGGAGCAGACGCTAACACCAAACGCGCGCAGCGAACTCCCGAAGCCCAGCCGAACTGCCCGTGCCGCGCTGCAGTCGACGGGGTTCTTCCGCTCCCGGCCGGGCCTCGCCCCGGAAGTCCTCCACAAACGAGTCCCCTCCGGCGCCGGAAACGGGCGTCGCGCCACTGGTTCCGAGGCGTTCTTTGTGTTCTTCGGTTCTAAGGTGGATGACTGGACCCCTCTTCTCTTCGACTCGAGTTCGCTAGTACGCGCAGCCCGTTTACGTGTCCTTGCATCGTTCAGTCATTAACTCGTTCTCGGTGGGGCTCGGGAACCCCGGGTCTGGGCCTGGTTCGAGTTCAGTCACACCTAGTTTTGGGTGAGTTCTTTGGTTCCAAATGTCCCTCGTTTTTTCTTCCGTGTGAAAGTAACAATACCCCCCTCACAGCCTGGTTGTGAGGATTAAATGAGCACAGACATCAAGTCTAGGTACGGGTGCTATAAACTTTTACCATTATAATCATACCCAAATGTCTCAGGTTGTCTTTTTGCAAGCAAACCCTAAAGGCTCGTTCCTCAGCCTCAGTAAAGAATGCTGATCCAAAATACGTTAAAAAAATAAAAGCTGGTCTAGTAAAACTTTGAATCCATACAATGGAATATTACTCGGCAATAAAATGGAACTGAGTGTTGACACAAGCTGCAACATGCAATATGCTTAGTGAAAGAAGCCAGTCACAAATGACCACATATTGTGTGACTCCATTAATAAAGGCTCTCTCATCCCCCTAGCCCTACTCAGCTCCCTTATCAGGAAAAGCGCTGAACTCTCTTTGTCAACCAGGCTTCACTTTTCGACTTCATGTTCCTTTATATGTTGTCCAATTTTAGAAGAATTCTGTCAGTTTAGCCAGAATCCGTGTACCATGTATGATGGTCAAATTCCTCATCCCTGGTAATCCCCCCAGGTGATGTCTGATCACCCAGGCCTGCCAGACAGAATCTGAGGGCAAATACTGGGGGAGAACGTGAGAAGAGAATAAATAGAATTTCCTCTGTCAGTCAAACACACTTGAGTTTGTGAACATTTGGCAGAGTTCTAATTTTGTTTTCCTAATTTCCAATCACTACCTAAAATGGGTCTCACCAGGCTCATGTCAAGGTGTTGGCAGGGCTGCTTTGCTTCTAGAGGTTCTAGGGGAGAATACAATTCCTTGCCTTTTCCAGCTTCTAAAGGCTGCCAGCATTCCTTGGCTCATGGCTTCTTCCTCCATCTTCCATGCCAGCAGAATAGCATCTTTAAATCTCTCTCTGACTCCGACTCTCCCTCCTGCCTCTTTCTTTCACTTACAAGGGCCTTATGATTATATTGCACCCACCCAAATAACCCAGGATGATTGACTCATTTAAAATCTTTTCTAGCATCTGATCCTGAAACATTTTTGTACATAGCTTTTGGGATCCGATAATAGGCCTTATGTCTCCTAGATTCACATATGCCTTATTACCACCTGCATAGTTCTGATTAGTAATTAGATGTGGGAACCAAGATTCTAGGATTTTACATGTAGTTGAAATTTTTTTAAAA
>VMDR010015422.1:0-16683 GCA_007922815.1 Macrotus californicus | reverse complement strand
TTTATTTATTTATCCTCACCCAAGGATATATGTACTGATTCTAGAGGGAGAGGAAGAGGGACAGGAGAGAGAGAAACACCGACCAGTGGCCTCCCATGTACACTCCAACCAGGGATCAAACCCACAACCTGGCGCGTGCCCTGACTGGGAACCAGACCCTCAACTTTTTGCTGTATGGGACGATGTGCCAACCAACTGAGCAATCTGGTTAGGGTAAAAGTATTTAAATATTTTATTTTAATATTTAAGTATCTAATTTTTCAAAGGGAAAAATAATAATATAAGGTAATAAATTGTGAACAGAGGGAAATAAAGAAGGAAAATCTATTCCAAAATTTGTGACCAGGGTGTCAGTTGATTGGGAGAGTACAAAACTTGGTTTGTTGAAGAAGGCAAAGTTTTAGCAGAACACCTAAATAGAAAAGTCCTGTAGATGTACCCCAAAAATGAGGCACTGAAGTATTCACAAAAGATCTAAGCTGGAGATGAGCATTTGAGTATTTTTCCTCCACAGAATGATATAATTTTTAAAATGAATCCATAGCTGAGAAAAATTTAAAAGTTGCCTCCTTTTCCTTTGATTATTATAACAAAAGCAAGCTCTAGCTTACTCCCAAAGTTCTACCCATGTTAGCTTTAACTTTAGGCACAGCCTCTAGCGTGGATTGGCTGGAGACACACACAGGGGAAGGAAATAACACAGAGTGAGAGCAGGTAACCAAGGAAGAGAGAGCTGAAGAATGGTATGGTTTAAAGTAGTAGTTTTACAAAGCCACACTCGCTCTTTAGCCCCAAGTTTATCTTTAAATTTTCCAAAACCAAACAAATAAAGCAGATGTGTGCAGGCGTACCACAAGCCAGTCTGTCATGGAAACCTTCAATAGTATTTCAAATAGTAGAACCTGAAATCTAAAAAGTGCAATCTTTTTGTTTTTCTGATCATCATTACTTTTCTTCGTGCTTTTTCATATCTGCTACCCCTGGGACTTTGGTTTGTGGTTGTGTTCACTTCCAGTTAAATGCTAATTATTCTTCAACACCACCTTTTGGGTTTTCTTCCCTAAATTATTATACTACTGCACTGCAGAACTTGAGGTTTCAAGGAAGTTGTCAAAAGGCTTAACGGTGAAGATAAAAATAAAGCATAAGCTTTGTCAAATCCAGCTTCCCATTTGGTTTTTCCAAAACTAAATTTTGAGTTTTATGTGAATATATGGGAATAGATAAAACTTTTTTCACCTATTTATCATTTACCAGTGTGATGAAAGTTTGAGTGCTCACACCCAGAACACAGTGCACACTTCATTTATTCAATACCTTTCCAACCACTCCCTGTGCACTAGGCACTACACTAAGTGTTGTTCCTCACAATCTGGTTCTTCTTTATATTAATATATAGTCAGTCATTCTTAAATAGTCCTTATGCTTTCTTTCCAAAACCAGTTTTGCTACTAAAAATAAGACTAACATCATTAATCCAACTATAATTCTTAATAATGTTCTATTAATAAAGCTTTGTTGTCTTGCCAGAGTTGGTTTTCCTTCAAAGTTTAATAATCACCTACCGTGTGCTAGGTACTGGCCTCATGCAGGCTGATTGCAAAGTCTAAGGTATTCAGCATTTTTCCTACAAGACTTGCACATGGGCCATATTACAAACTAGCTCTAATTTACCTTTTCAACCACCTTTTATTTCTCTACATCCTCATGGGCTGTCTCTTCCAGTCGTACATACCTACTTCCCAAATTTTTGTGCAATTAAGTCAGAACAGTCAAGAAGCTATATTAACATTTTATATTGATCAGAGAGATTAAATTTTACTGACTTAATTATTTAAGTTAGCAGAGCAACACCTCTCCTTGGAGAATCTGTCACTTGAGCATCCCAAGGCACTTTATAACCCTTTAGTGAGAAATATCTTCTCTCCACTTTTAAATAGTGAGAAACAGAGGCACATTTCATTTTAATAAAAATTTTCCAGTGGAAAAAAGATAGATGTTTGCTCTGACTTTAACACATTAGAATGCAATTAAATTGCCCACAGTATTTCAAATTAGTATTAAATAAAACCTTGCAAATAATAAAAAAGCTTCCTTTGTAAGATACGAACAAAACATCATTCCTTCTTAATAGTAAACCTCAGAGGAGAGCAGAAAGAAAACTGCTCCCCCAAAAAATTTTGTGAAGCTTTCTGGTGGTTTGTGCAAGGGCTACGAGCCAGGCAGATCTGGATTTAATTCACAGGACCAGCTCTTACTAACTGTGCAACTTGGGCAAATTACTTAACTTTCATGATTCTCATTTGCCTCCTCTATACAATGGAGACAACAGCGGTAGCTCCCTCATAGGGTCGATGTGAAGATTACAGTGTAAACTGAATCTTACCATGTCTGGGCCACGGTGAGCACTCAATTTAGTGTACTTATCACCATTATCATCATCGTCATCATCTCTAAGCACCTGTGAAGGTTAATTTTATGTGTCCAATTGAAGGGCCATTTTGAATGAGATTAACTTTTAAATTGGTGAACTTTGAGTAAACAGATTTGCCCTCCACTTAGGCCTCATTCAACCAGTTAAAGGCCTAAATAAAACAAAAAGACCTGTCTCCCCAAACAAGAGGAATTTTCCAGCAGTTTGCCTTCGGACTTCAGCTGCACTCTTAGCTCTTAACTCTGCACTCTGAGTCGCTAGCCTACTGGCCTTTGGACTAGAACCAGAACACCAGCTCTCCTGACTCTCTTGCCTGCTGTCTCCCAACCCCCTTGTGGATTTGGGCTTGTCAGCCTCCACACAATCATGTAAGCCAGGTCCTCGTAATAAATCTCTTTCTTTATGTATACATCCTATTGGTTCCCTGGAGAACCTTGACCAATATAGTATCATATACAAGCTTGAGAACCGAAATAATAAAATATATTTAATGTCATAAAATAGGTACTATTATCACTTAGAACACAAGGTCCTTGAGGGCAAAGATCAGCCTTTAAGTATAGACTATGCAACAAAAATTCAGTAAATACTTAAAGAGGAATTTAATCAATCAGTATTTTTATCATAATCATGCAAATATTGTACTATTTTTAAAGAGTGTATGTAAACTAATATCACGCATTAGACAGAGCCTTAGGATTATAATATTAAAAAGGTATAGATGAAGAAGTATTCGAGTCACTAGCTCTGCTACATGGCTCAGAGAGTATATGAGCTGCCCCAAATGTCATCCTAGGAAACACAATGTCCCAAAGGAAATAGAAAGCTAGGGAATGGATGAATCACATTTGCTGTTGTCATGGATACTGTTCATCTTATCTGAGTGAACTTGAAACCTGAAAGCACTGTAGGATAGAGTGGCTAGCTCTCTAATTGAGGCCTCATCTGTTGCTAAAGGACCTGGTTCAACAGAGGCATCCTTAATGTCTAATGTGCACTCAAAGTGTAGTTGGCCTTGTGCAGAATGTGCAAATTGTACAAACATAGTTTTTATTTTCCTGCCCAATTTTTCTCTACCCTGAATGCTAATTAGACTCATCTGGAGAACTTTAAAAAATAATTTTGACAGAATCCCCTCCTCAGATAGTCGGACATGGTGCAATGGGTTAAGACCTCATGGGTATTTTTTAAAATATTTTTATTTACTTATTTTTAGAGAGCTGGGAAGAGAGGGAGAAAGGAAAGAAACATTGATATGAGAGAGAAACATTGATCAGTTGCCTCTCATACACAACCAAGAACAGAACCTGCAACCTAGGCATGTGCCCTGACCAGGAATCAAACCTGCAACCTCTCACTTTGTGGGGCAACGCTCAACCAGTTGAATCACACTGGTCAGGATGGTCAGTGAAGGCTGATGGGCATTTTAAAAGATCCTCGGGAGATGCTAATTTTATGCAACCAAGATTAAGAACAGTTACTCTGGGCTCCTACAGTTTAAGTAATACCCAGAAACACATGTGCCATGCACACACATTAAACCCTTTCACATATTATCACTTTCATAATCCTCAATTCAACTCAAATCTTCAGAGAATAATTAGCTATGAAAATTTTCTCTCTTATAACTTGAGATCTTCTGTATCTTCTAGTTATTTCAATGCCCCTCATTTCCCCTTTCAGAGAGTCTATCAAGGTCAGAATATAGGCAAACAAAAGGTAGTAGATTTCACTATTGATGAGAGACTGGATAGAACAGGGCACAGGTGGCAAACACAAGACCCAAGGGCTGATCTGTCCTTTGACTTTGTTTTATCCAGCCCGGCACCTTGTTTCCACCCGGCAGTAGCACTGACCTTCGTGCTTCCAGTTAAGGAGCAGTTACATTTCTACAGTCCTAAAATTACATTCAGCCTTTTGAAGGCAACTTCGAGGCTGATGTGGCCCCCGGTGAAAATGAGTTTGACACCCCTGGAATAGGAGCTTAAAGCTTGTATTTACAAATCAATACATCTGTTAACCTGTGAAACTTGAGAGAATCACATAAAAATTAAAAGACTCATAGAAGTCAGAGAGAAAATAAACTGTGTTTTTAAAGTGATCATGACCTGAAAATAAACTAATTTGGGAACATGTATTTACAATAATATTACAAAGCTCTGGAACATCTGCACTTGTAGAAATTCACTAAATTTTCAATGATTTTTTAAAAAGTTGTCTCATTTTGACCACACATGCTGCCTACGAACTTTAATTTGTGGAACACATAATCATAATATCCAGTAAAAATATCTGTCAAATATTTTATTTAGAAAATGTATATTTGTATGTTTAGTTATGTGTTTGCTATGTGTCCTGTGCTAAAGGAATTGCTTATTTTTGACAACATTTATATTTTGGCAGTACAGTATAGTTTGGTACACCCATAACAAATAGAATAGTACTCCTTAGTTTAATTGATTTTCGCTTTTCAGTAACAAATGGCAGTGAGAAATTCCACTTTTGAGTATCCAAAATAATTGAAAGCAGGGACTCAAGCACATATTTGTATATCCACATTCAGAGCAGCATTATTCACAATAGCCCAAGGTGGAAGCAATCCAAGTGTCCATCAACCGATAAATGAATAGACAAAATATGGTATATACACGTGATGGAATGTTATTCAGCCATAAAAAGGAAGGAAATTCTGACACATACTGCAACATGGACAAACTCTGAGTGCATTGTGCTAAGTAAAATAAGCCAATCACAAAAAGATAAATACTACATGATTCCACTCCTATGAGGGACCTAGAGGAGTCGAATTCATAGAAACACAAAGCAGCGTGGTGGTTGCCAGGGGGCTGGGGGAGGTGGGGGGAACAGGGAGCTATTGCTCAGCACATACACAATTTCAGCTTTGCAAGAGGGAAAGAGTTCTGAAGATGAATGGTGACTATGGCTACCCAACACTTAAAAACGGTTAACATAAATTTTATGTGATGTGTTTCTCCACAACTAAAAACAATAAAAAATTAAAACACCAACAGCAGTCATTTACTTTGCTTATAAACCCCCAGTTTGGGCAGGACTGGATGGGGGTGGCTCTGTCCTGTTGTGCGGGGTGTCCGTTGTAGCAGCTCAGCCACACCTGGGAGATCCACCTCTGTGACGGCTTATTCACATGCTTGGCAAATGGGTGCTGCCACTGGCTGAGAGCTCATCCCAGGCCTAAGAGCAGGGGCCTTAGCTCTCCACATGGGCCTTTCCATGAGCCTTCCTGGTGCCACAATATGTTGTTTATTTTCTAGATCAAGTATTTGAAGACACTAGAACTGGATGCTAACGATCTCTTGAGGTTCCAAAATGGCATAGGGTCACTTGAATTGTATTTTATTGGTCAAGCAGTCAAAAAAGAAAAGTCCACCAGATGAAAAATGAGAAGACATAGGCCTTACCTTCAGATAAGACAGTGTCCAAGAACTTGCAGCCATCTTTAATCTACTACACCGAATAACCTAGTTTTCTCTCTCTGTATTCTAGAACTTTTCTTCACCTGATAGCTCCTACTTATAATTCACATTGTCCTGCCCCTTCGTAAATCTAAACCTAATCCCTCATCCATGGCTCCAAATATATCTCAAGGGCTTCTCTCTATGTACCTTTGGTTTCAAGCCCACTATTAACTGCCTGATTTTTTCTTTTTTCAATTCATGTAAATTGTACTAAATGTGTAATTGTCCCAAATCAACATTTTTCAACCAGTGTGCTATAAGAATTTTTAAAACATGCAATACCTAACTATTTAGTCAGGGGTACTGACCTATTTATCCTTAGATTGTCAAATAAAAAAGTGACAACAGCCAACACAACAATAGCTGTCCAGTGTGAATGAATCAAAATTATACCTATTTTTTGTCAGATGGACAAAAAATTGTATTTTTGGTGTGCTGCAAAATTTTAGTAATTAGTTTATGTGTGCCATGAGATGAAAAAGGTTGGAAATCTCCAGCCCAGATCATCATTTCATGCTGTTATGCATCTCATAGGTCTCAGACAGGACTAGGCATTGGCTGCCATCAGATCAAGTGCTCCTAATCCCATACCACATGTAGCCAAGGGGGTAGGGTCATATAATATAAAATAAGGCTGTTTGTCTCATTGTTTTCATATATGCTGAGGGATGGAGATGAGGGACATGGGTAGAGTTGTGCAAGGGTTGTGAATGCAGCAGGCACCATAGTTCATTTTTCCAGAACAAAGTGAAGCCCTTAGTGGTTCTGATAATACTTATCTATTCCTTCCCAGGTCATTAAGCTATTGAAGGTTTAGTTGGTTTATTGCTTCTTATGCCTTCTTCAAAAAAGTCATGTGGTTTTTCTATAACATTTTCTTTTTCCTTTAGAACTGCCCTTAATATCCTCTTAATAGTATTGCCCGTGAATAAAAATCATAGTGTGATTTATTTTCCTGGACACTGCAGCCTACACAAGGTTAATCCTTCTTATTCATGTTAGTAGTACAAAGGTAGCAATGTATGTGTGATTATTTCTTCCCAGCTGACAAAGACTCCATCTGGACAGACTTTAGTCTGGTGCCTCTAAGCCCTCTTCTCAAGCAGGCTTTCACGTTGAGCTTCAGTGTCCATCCTTGTTGGGCCTGCATCACCCAACTCAGCATGAGTCTTGTTAAGTCAGTTTTGGGAGAATCCCCCATTCTCCATATCTGATCATTTTGATATCTGATCAAATTCCTCATCTCCCAGGTGATAGCTGATCACCCTGGCCTGCTCTCAGAAATACTCTTGTCAAGTTGGTTTAGCCAGAATCCTCCCTTATGCCTGATATTTCCTCTTAGTAATTTATCATACTGCCCCCCCACCCTGCTCCTTGGCTCTAAATCCCAACTTGTCCTTATTATACTCAGAACTGCCCAGTGTTAGACTGACATCTCTTTTCCCCTATTGTAATAGTGCCTGAATAAATCTGTTTGCCAGCTTAGTAAAATCTGTTTTTACAATGAAGCTCTAGTTTTTCTTTAATATGGTTTATTATTATTTGACTTTATACGTTACTTTTTTTCATTTCCGCCTTTACCTGTTCTCATTTAGAGGATTTAATCTACACAACAGACTTTGACAGGAGGTTTAGAAAAAGAGAAATCCTTCACGATGGAAATGTTTTCTGATTTAGATGAGATAGGGGAAATAAGAAACCTCCAAAGGACATGGCAGACAAGAGACTAGAAAAATGAGTGAAGGAATCAGAGTCACATTAATAAGAGTTCTAGACATTCATCAAATCTAATGTGCGTGGATGTATGAATGTGTATTTAGCAAAAGCTAATATGGTCCAAAGTAGCAACACCTCCCGGCAGAATCAGCACTTCCAGATTTTCCAGCACATGAAGAGGTGCGGTGACTCTCCTTGCCTATGCCGCTGTCTGTTTTCCGCGGCTGACGCAGAAAAATGAATCCTCTCACCACTCCCCTTCCCATGTTCTCTACTGAAGCCAGAGTGATCTTTTAGAATTCATCAGATTCTCTTTCTCCTCTACTTAAAACCCCCCAGTGGCTTTCAATTACCATTAGAAGAAAAGACACAAGGGCATCCATGATCTGGCTCTTGCTTACCTTTCCGAAGTGATTTTGCACCACACACACTTTTAATCTAGCCATATCACTACTATTTTGGGACTTTGCATCCCTTATTTTCTTTATTTTTTAATCTCAGCTCTAATGGCATTTTCTCAAGAAGCTTTCCCTGCCATTCCATCAAAGTTGTCCCACTCACTCTATGTACCATTTCCTAGTGTTTTTACAGGACCTATTTCTACCAGAATAACCTTATATTTGTATGTTCCTTCATTGTCTTCACCTATTAGCTCCGTGGTAGCCAAGACTCCTTGCATTATCAGTTCCTGGATCATTACCTGGCATATCATAGTGAGGCAGGATATTAAGAAGGTAGGAAAGTTCCTTGACAAGTGGAATGGGGAGACTGAGACAGATAGATAGAAGTTCACCAGGGCAGAAAGCCCAGACACCTAGCAATGGGTAAAACTGGTGCTAGACCTCACCCCCATGGTGCCCTTTCCTCCCGTGACAGGCAAGGTATGGGCCCTCCCCTGACCTTTCCTCCCTGGACATAACATCTAGGCCTCAGTTGTATTTTTAACTCCAGACCCAGAAAAGCAGCAAAACCAGGCCTTCAAGGCCAGGGCCAGCTGCAGTGATGAATGCCCCACTGCCCTGGTGCTGACCAATCAATGAAGAGCACAACCCCAAAAGAGCACACCTGGGAAAGGGCACACCTGAAAGTATTCTGTTGAGGTCTCCTCTGAGACTTCCCCTAAAATCCTTACCTTTGGAAATCAGATAAAACCCCTCTAGAGAAAGAAGCCAGTTCATGCTCTTGTTTGGAGCATGCTCACTCGAATCTCCTTTTCAAGTCAATTTTTTTCTTCTAAATTCTAAAGGTCCACATGAGATTTGCAACCAGGGGAGCAATGGGCAGTGGCAGCTTGTCCCCAAGCTAACCCCCAGAATCTGTCCCCAAGGCCCCCTTTTCTCTGACTTTCCAGTGAGCTGACAGCAGCCCCACCTTGGCTCACTTCTTTCCCATGTTTCTAGAGAAACAAAGCAGCCCTGCCTAGTCTCTCTCCTGTTGTTCCTTCTATTCTAAGCCCTTCCTTGATTCTCTGTCCTCAGCTTTAATAAACATACTCTAAAAATCACCTGGACTCGTGTTGTGAAATCTTTCCTGCACAGAGTGAAGAACATACGCACTACTGGCTGGCCCAAGGCAGACTCACTCTGGGCCTGGTCCCCTTCCAGTAGCAACAAGATTTTAATAGATTTTTGTTGAACAAATCTTTTACAAATATCAAGCTTTTGACTGTAAATCTCTTTCCCTCAGATATATAACCTTCTAATGACACAATATAGTAATGCAATAAGGGTTTCTTGTCCTCCAATGGGTTTTTAAATTATAATACAAAGACAGACACAAAAACTCAGCTTTAGAAAGACTGGACCTTATTAATACTGATGTTTAGGTTCAATTTGAATATTGCTATAAATCATACCATAGCTCATTTAAATTCAGAGATTCCCCTTTTCTTGTCTGTTTTTGTGCCCAGACTTGTTAACATTCATTGTAAGGGCTAAAATGCAAATTTACCTTTTTAAACTGGTCCACCCAGATGGAATAATAATGAAAATTCAAACAAATGTATTGCCAAGTAATCTAATTCAAAGAGGTAGTCATTTTGAGAAAAGCAATATAGGGAATGCACTAAGCATCACACTGATATGTTATTATAAAAGAGCTGGAACACCAAAATGATATATTTCATATTAATCAAGTTCTCAGAGAACTTAAAAACTTGGATTAATAGTTTTCATTTAGAAAGTTCCAGGGACCTACAGCATAAGAAACAAAATCATTAGGAAGATGACAAGCAAAGGAGAAATTATGAGAATAACACATAGTTCCTAAGCAACATCTTTAAAATTCCTAATTTACAAGATAGACCAAGTAAGTCATAAACCAAGGAAATAGACAATACGTGACCTACATATCTTTATAATATTTAAAATATGGTCTACACAAATGGTAGAATTTTAATATACTCTAAAACTTTGTAAGCACAACAACAAATTATGCAAGCCTGTATCTTGCATTGGCATTTATCATGTTTATGATAGAGCAATTTATTGTATTTCAGGCCCAGAAGGAAGACCTGCACGTTCTCCATAACAACCCAATCTTATCTACAGGAGATAAAAGAAATAAACATCAGCATACGGCATCTGTTCTCAACATTTGGTTTGCAGCAGTTCTCAGCTGATTACAGCTGAGATACTATACAGTGTGGGAACATTCCTCTTTCCCCTGTGATAAATTCCAAAACCGAAATTCCATGGTTAGTAGGAAAGTGGTAAAAACAACATGGGCAGGTGTAAGCCTTCAATATTAGTAGTAATCCTACTTTGTGAGAGAAAGTAGCAATTAGAACTGAGAATCTACAGTGTGTGAATTTCTAGCTTTACTCTGATGAATTTCAAAACCAGAACTCCATAATTAGGGGGAAATGGTAAAATCAACATGTACAAGTATAAATAAAATTCCAGTGCCAGTATTCTTGACATGGGAGAGAAATTAACAGCTGGTACAATTTCACTTCTATAGTCATGAGGTCAAGAAAAATTCTTCCTAGATTTTTAATATATTTTATGATCTCTTAGCAAATCACAACAAGCTGGCTCCTGAGATGCAGCACACCAAAGTAAGGAGACATCTAAATTACCTAAGTTACCCAGTTATTACCTGTTAAGAAGAGTCTTTCCAGGCTACAGGAAGTAATCACAGTAACATGAATTTAAGGAGACTATCTAAAACGACTTTATCCTGTAGGTCTCCAGTTGCACAAACACTACCCCCACTTGCAACCACCTGCCTAGGTCATTTTGATCCAGTTTCACTCTTCCTCTTTTATCATTCACTATCTCCATGGAGCTTACATTCCAGTGGGGAGAAACAAACAATAAACAAATAAATACAAGATGCATTACATATGTGTGCAAATGAGAAGAAATAATCTAATCAGAGAGATGGAAGAACAGTAAAAGGAGATAAAACAGAAATGTAAAATAAAGTGGTTGTCAACAGCCTCACAGGGCGGGGGTGGGGGGGAGTGACATATGAGAATACAAACATGATAAGGAATCAGTTCAGTGGATATCTGAGAGAAACTTGTTCCAGCAGGAGGTAGAAGCGTACCTAGACTGTTCTAGAAATAGTGAGAAGACCAGTGTGGCCAGATTGAAGAGAAAGATAGTATCATGAGATGAGGTCAGAGAAACTATAAAGACCAGATCATGTAGGCCCTTGTAGATGAATGCTAAACTTTATTGGGCAATTGAAGGATTTGGGCAGAAGGCGGAGACCAAAAGTGTTTACAATTGCAACTCACACCATCCCACATACCCCAGATATCTTTACCCTGCACAATTTTATTGAACCATATATATCACCTTGTTACATATTTTATTTTAATGTATATATTATGTTTACTACTTGTCTGTCTCCCCCAGCTACAACTTAAGTTCCACAAAGGCAGGAAAATTTTCCTTTTTTCTTTCTTGTTTATTAATGTGTTCCAGGTACCTAGCACATAGTAGGCTTTCAATAAGTAAGTATTTGTAGAATAAATAACCTGATTTTTATGCAGCTGTTCTGAGGCAAAGTTGAAGTAGGAAGAAACCAGACCATATAAACATAAGAGAGACTCTCCAGGGGCCAAGTTATGAAACCCCTAAGAACAGGACGAGATAGCAGATTCTACATACCACAGAGTAGACAAAGGTCATAGTTCTTGTATCTAGGCAAGATAACTTGTCCACTAAAACAAAACTAACACTCCTTTGAACAAAACAGAATACAGAAACCAGAAAGCTCCTAGAAGAAAATATACATTAACATCTTAAACATTTCTGTTAGCAATATTTTTTTCTGATATATCTCCTCAGGCAAAGGAAACAAAAATAAATTAATTAATTAAACTACATAAACCTAAAAAGATTTTGCACAACATGGGAAACCATCAACAAAATCAACAAAATGAAAATAACCTACTGAATGGAAGATGTTCACCAATGATACTTCCAAAAAGGGATTAATATCCAAAATTTATAAAGCACTCAGATAATTCAAAATCAAAAAAACCAGACAACTCCAATTAAAAAGTGGGCAGAGGTCCTGAATAGATACTTCTCCAAAGAGGACATATAACTGGTACAATTTCAGATGGCCAATAGACATATGAAAAGATGCTCAACATGGACTATTCATCAGAGAAATTTCTATTAAAACAACTGCCTATGAAACCAATTAAAAGAAATGCCTATTAAAATTAAGACAGAATATTTTGCTTATCTACTTGAGAAGTTTTTTTTTTTCATAATTCACAGTGAGGGTAAGATTATGGGGACTTAGAAACCTATACGCACTGCTATTTAAAAAACTAATACAGCTTTTGTGGAAACTATCTAGTGTGATTGGCTTTTCATTTTTTAAAGTTACTCTAATATCAGTTCAATTGTGAAATATCAGAAAATACCACTTTGGAGTCATTTCAGTTGTTGAGGCAAATGATGTTTACTTGGTCTCCCTGAGGTGGAAGAGACCTGGATGGACTGGGGAGTTATTTGGATCATGGGGATAATAAAATAAATGATTGATCAAGAAGTGAAGGGTAACAAAGAAGGAGGAATCAGGAAGAGCTTCCAGGTTTCTGGCTTGAGTTTCTGGGTGGATAGTGAAACATGTCACTTAATATAGGACCCTAGAAAAGGAGAGGGTTCATAAGGAAAAATGATGGCTTCACTTTTAAGAAAAATGGAATTTTAAATGCTTAAGAGAAAAGGTGATAAATGTAGGGGAGGAAGTTAGTTTTGTTTTGCTGTTTTTGCCCACCTAACACCAATTTTGCCTTTTTTATAACACCCAGGTTTTTCCCTTCAAGGACTTAAGTCTTCACCTAAACAAAATCCACTAAGACTATCATCAGAATTCTGCCCCTCTGGTTAGGGAGGAGACATGTGACCCTAGCTAGGACAATTGGATGCTATCTTACCAAATGTGAATCTTGAGCAGAGAGACTTAAATATAAGTAGAGTTCCTGCTATAAGTTCATTTTAGGGGTTTCTCTTCTGAATCCTTGCCTGGTTCCAACCATTGTGCTTTGACCAAACTCTGCGACACCTAATATTCTGCCAACAACATTTCCTGTGATTAAGTTAGCCATATTTAGTACCATATTTAGTACCTATTTGGCTCACAAACAAACAACCTACATAACACAATATTCATAGTTGGATATGAGCATCTGTAGTTCAGGAAGATACTTGCCCAAAGGAACGAATTTAGCAAATAAGATGATAATTGAAGTTATGGATGAGACCACATGCTGAGAATATAAAAAATGAACAGAAAAGCATGCCCAGGTATGAGAGTTTAAGAATGTGAACAATGTCGGGTAGTTGAAGAGAAGCCAGCATAATGAAGGTAAAAGGAACAATCAGAGAGGGAACAGGAAAATCAAGAGAATATGGTAGCAAGAAAGCCCAAGAAACCTATAGCAATACTAATAAACATAAGTAAACACTTATTAAAAGATGTTGATTTTATTATTGTCTCTAATATCAAAACATTAGAAACAATCTAAATACCCAACTTAAATAATTTAGAGAATAACCTAATTATGGAATTCAATGCCATTATTGAAAATGACATGAAAATATTTAAGAGCATGCTTACTCAGTAAACATGATATTAAGCATTATTGTTATTTTGAAAAATTGAAAACTCTCTATTGGGCTAAAGCATACAAGAAAAGCTGACTTGCTTTTCACTTGGGAAATCGTTTTCCAATAAAATAAATACAGGTAATGATCTTACTAAAAACTGAGATACATATTTATTTCTACAGTGCTACCTTTTACAGACCCAATAGACAAGAATTTGTAAAGTACTGTTTTAGCATTGTGCCAGGATCTCTGAGAAACACCAAAAAATATGGAATAAAGTATTTTCGATTACAAGGAAATGGCACAAGTCCTTGTAGTTTGTCAGCTGAAGTTGTATCTTGAAAGGATGAAGAATTTGCCAGATTTTGAGCATCCTCCTCAGACTTTGGCTGAAATAAGCCTGCAGGAAATCTGACCTTTTTATGTGAACACAAGAGTAGATCCATAAGGGCAGCATCTGGGGCCATCAGTCAATTGTGCTTCCTGCAGTAGGAATCCTGAGTGCTGCATTTTCACGACCACAAATAAGGAGTAGCTACAAAGGAGGCCACAAAGTAGGTAAGCAAGGGTTAAGTGACAAAGTGCCTTATATGCAAGTGCCACAAAATTTAGAATTTATACTTCAGGTCTTACAGTATAAGGGTTGACAAATTAATTGCACAGAATGGCAAATTAGACTTGATAAGAAGAGAGAGGCTTGGCTCCTCAAATTCCTGTCTTGGGAATATACTATAGAGGTTGCATGAGGTTAATATTTTGGGGGCAAGATGACCTGGAATTTATCACTTACTATCAGGAGGAAAAGTGCACACAGGCTTAAAGCATTGATATTGTGTCTGACTCAATCAAGCATTATTAAATAACTACATAAATAATATATCATCTCTGCCTTCCAGGGGCTTGTTCCCTTAGCACAGTAATTATAGCACATTATTAATAATAGTAACACACTATTATTTAAAGATAAACTGAGGTACATTAAAATTTTGCAGAGTTCATTTGAGCATACATGAATTTAAATCAGGCAGCGTCAAACTGAAAGTGGCTAGGGGTGTTCCACCAATAAGCGGCAGATGAAAGATTTCCATACAGCAGATGCAGAAGCAAACCAGGGAAATTATTTGATTGGCTATAGCTTAAGCAGTTGCCTTATTGGGAAAAGCTTAGCTGGTTGTTTGTTATTGGTTGTCCATAAATTGCAATTTCTCAGCCTTGAGGCATTCATAGGAATTGGCTCTGACCTAGGTTTTGGTTTGTGCACATGGGCTGCCAAGGCATTAGAGCCGCCTCGGTCTCACAGCCTCCTTGTTGAATTACTTTAACCCCACTTACTGTTTCCTGAAGCTTCGCATTGGAGTGATTGTAAGAGGAAGAGTCTAAATTTTCCATGTTGGGAATAGACTGGTTTTTATGTCTTTGTTGTTCTTGCTTTTATTATTTATGCTGTTAGTTGTCCCAATTTTCCCCCTTTACCCTCTTCCACCCAATCCTCCCACCCCTCAGGCAATCCCCACACCATTGTCCATGTCTGTGGGTCATGCATATGTGATCTTTGGCTAATCACTTCACCTTCACTCAACCGGGAATAAACGGGTTTTCAGAAGAAAACTAAGAATAGATAAGGTGTGTTCATGCTTAGGTAAATTCAAGAAGAAATCAACTCACTGGTAGAGAGCCTAAAGCAAAGTCAAAGCATCTACCAACCCAACTGCTGCTCCAGAGAATAGCACCCCTCCTGTGCCTGCACGCGAGAGACTGCAACCAGAAGGGAAGCGCTTGCCCACTGAGACCTGTGGCAGGAGAGCTGACAGGAGGCATGAATGGTTCCGGGGCCAGGATTCCCTGAAGATTCTTCTGTCACACAGAGAGGCTTGTATTCTCCCTGAGGAGACGTGAGGACAAGAGAAAGGGGAGTACTTGATAGAGGGACAGCAGGAAGAAGACGGTGAGAGGAGATAAAGTTGGGAATGGAGATTGAGAATGAGTCTTAAAATAAGGTTTCATCACTTTTCGGTGGAACATAGGAGCAGATTCAGTTAATTAATGTAAAAATTCCCGTCTTCCAATTTTATACGTCTTTAGGATACCTGAATACTTCAATTAAGAAAATGAAACAAACAAAAAAACTGTCTTACCAAACATTGGTTCACAACCTTGCAACTTCCCCCAGTGAAATTTGAAATTGAACCCAGTAAAGGCAAGGAGAGACTGAAAAAAGAGGCCAGTTCTCCTTGCTGGTTTGCCAATTGTTGGTTCATACTCTTAGGAGCTTCCCAGGTGAAATAGAAAATTGGTCCAGATACATAGGCGGCAATCAGAGAAGAAAGGTAGGCCACTTGGTAGGTGCCACGTTTAATAAGCAAAGGAACTTAACGTAAGAGGCTTGTCTTGTGCATTCACAAAACAAAGAGATCTCCAGAGCCAACCACTGGAATCTTAAGTTTATACAGAAGCCTTATCCGGGTTCAGGACAGACTTTTTCAGCAACACATTACTCTCTCAAGTCTGTGCTTGAACTGGACCACACTAGAATAGGAAGAGTTGGCAAAACTTACATTACGCCAACATAAAAGGCGGTAAGGCGCCTCCAATTGCCTGTGTTCAGCTTGCAGGTCAACCAGTGGTCACCTCGTCTGGATGACCATCTCCAACACAGTACAATGGTGAGGGGAAAAGTAACATATTAGAAGAAAAGCAGCATAACTTCCTGCTTACCTGCTGTCCCATCTCCATCAGCCTTGCCCTTTGACATTAGTGGGTTTATAAAGTTTGCCTTCTGCAGAAGGTACTGAGAAATAATCTCTATATTTCTGCTGCTATGTAACATGAGAGAATAACTGTCAATTTTGAGTATTAAAGTGCAATGATTGTTGTAGATGCTCAATGAAAATAACTAAAGAGACAAAAGTTAGTGTTTCCCAAAGCTCTTTTGAAATATAGCTTTGATTTAATTCAA
>VMDR010015421.1:0-22324 GCA_007922815.1 Macrotus californicus | reverse complement strand
ATATGTAAAATAGGGATGAAAATAGCCCCATGTAAAGTTGTGAGAATTGAATAATTTACTAGATGTAAAGTATTTAGAATGTTATATCTGCCACATCATAAGTGCTCAATAATTGTTGACTATTTTTAAGTCTCATAACATAGTTAAATCAGCTATTCTATTCCATGGATGAGGAATCCAAGGTGCCTGCTTAAGGTTACTGTTAGTAATGCACTAGAGACAGAGACGGGAGAAACCGGATGATCTGATCTGATCCAAGTGCCTTCATTTGATGCTGCACTTACAAGCAGGCTGAGTTGGGACTGAATGCAGCTGTGGGAGGAGGCAGGAATGTGGTTTTTAAAAGAAAAAGTGTGGGGCGTGTGACGGGATAGTCTTGCTTTTCCGGGCGGGTGCCTCGGGGTTTCAGGATGTGAGCTGGGACAATGGGTTAGGTAAAGGGCCGGGCTGTTCCCAGGTACAGGAAGGTCAGTCTGACCACTGGCCATTGTGGTTGGCGCCAGGTGTCTATTGTGGGAGGTTGGTGGGAGTTTCCATTGAGCTGTGGGCTATTGTGGGAGGTTGGTGGGAGTTTCCATTGAGCTGTGGGCTATCAATTGAGTCACGATAACAGAGTTGTGAGCAGTCCAGTGGGTTGGAAGATCGGCCCAACAGAGTCATGAGCAGTCTGGGGGGCTGGGAAACTGGCCTGACCCTTTCAGTTCCACAGTCAGTGGCAGAGTCAGAGGTACTTTTTGCACATTATAAACTACTTCCAAGTCACAATGACTTCTTCTTTCTTTGCACCTCTATTACCCTTCGTGAAGCATTTTTCATTAATTCTTTTGTGTATGTTTATTTCTATTTATCAAACAGATTATAAGCTCTGTAGGATGCGAGTAGTATTTAAATCTCCACCATCTCTTTCACAGTTCTTGCTATGATAGTGTAAGAAAGTGTGCACCAGGCACTTGGGAGAAATGGGAAGACTTCATTCAAGACTATGGTAGTGTGGGGGAGAGGCTAACCCCAATTTTGCTAAAACACAAAGTGGAGGGTTTATAACACCTGGGGTAAGGTAATGGAAAAATTATGAAGGATGTTAGAGGTAATCTAATCATTGCTATTTGCTAATTGTCACTTATTAAAATTAGGCTCCTACCCTTCTACAGAAATGGGGAGAGGGGCTTTCTTTACCACAGATTACACTTGAAAGAGATGACTCCCAGGCCTTTAAGAATGACATTCCTGGGTTGTAGAAGATTTACATCTCAAAGAGGTAGAGAGTGAGTTTAAAATTGCAAATTTTCTAATGTAAATTATTTAATGCTTCATTAATTTATTCCTAAATATATTCCTTAGGATCCAAAAAGATGTTAGTCAAACTTATGTACACAGTGTATTCTGGTTGTGCTGTTTTTTGGGGGGGTGGGGGGAGAGGAAGGGGTTTCACAGGGAAGTCAAAAGGAGTTTCTAGTCAGTGAGTTTAACGAATCATAACAAATCCCTTGTCCAGGGGGACTCTTTTGTGGGAGCTTTTGGCCCATTTGGGGGTGGAAGTGCTCCAAGCATTAAGATGCTCACAGAACAGCTAAGGAAAATACATGAAATAAAAAATTGGCTATTCGGATCTAGACATTTGGAATGTTTAAATCTACATGGAATCCTTGGCATCTAGGACTGAAGAGAAGGGAAGCAGGCATGGAGTCTAGCATAAAAGAGCTGGCAGTGGTGACGGGAAAGTCACTGGCACGGTGCTGATGAGGAAAGCTGTGTAACGGAATTGTTCCTAAAAATGTGAGGTATCTCCATGTGTGTATATTGTCATTTTCATTTCGAAATATTGTTAAGGTGTTCACCAAGAAACTGTCTTGGTTTCCTTAAGAGTCAGTTTTAATGTGTCAGTGTATTTTTAGAAAAAGTCCTAATAACGAGTCCAGTAGACATTTAAATGGAAGTAATCATGAGCGATCGCATGTTAGGATATTTTACAGAGTTAACAGATCAAAAGAAAAGGAGAAATGACTGGCAGTAAGATTTCCAAGGGTTAACTAAAATTTTCTGTTCTCTTAATTGATGGAAGTGACCATCTGGAGCTCCCATATTTTCTGTAAAGATTTGTTTTTCTTTGGTGACACTATGAGAGAAGAAATAAGCATATAATCCTGGTTCTGACTGCTAAAGGGAGCAGTCCAGGCCTAATTAACTAAGGGACTTAATGATATGAATTTAGGGTACATGTGTACATACGTCAGTTCTTCTCTGAGCCTTTGCTCCAAAAGCACAGTAGCCAGTCACAGACGACATCAGGGCTTTGAACAGCAAAGTCCCTGATGGTAGCATGAGGACAGACTAAAAAAAAGTTTTCTTGAAAGCCAATTTGCAAGTGAGGATCAGTAAGGGAAATAGTAGATAACATTGTAGTTAGAATCGTGCCACCGTTCTTTATGTATGGGCAGTCATTTTATGAAATAGATTTTGCATACCTGATTATTTGATTTTGTTGCTGGTGTTTATACAGAGTTTATACTTCCTAAAATAGTTATACCAAATTCTGGTCTGGTACTTGGGCATTGAATTATTATTTACATATTCTAGCTTTTTATGTATGTAATGAACTTAATCTTCTATTGTTCTCATAATAACTACACACTACTGCTGGCAAGGATATGATTTTTAGGAGAAAGTAGCCAGCCTCTTTAATGGGGTAAGCTGTGAAAAGTCAATCTTTGTTAGTACTACATTGCACAAATAGAATAAGAATGTGGAAGAAGACTATGTTTCTAAAATCTCCAAAAAAACGCAAATGATGGGTGACCTCTAACTAAATAACAAGTGTATAGATTGCCAATGATTTCTATCATATTGAGGCAAATGTTTAACTCACAGTCTATCTTATTGACCTATCAGCAATATTTGCCAAGCATCACTTTTCTCATGAACCTTGAAGCATTCCTTAGTTGGCTTCCAGGAGTTCACATTCTCCATGTTGTCTTTCTATTTTGTTGGCCACTGCTTCTAAATCTTTTGGTTTGATTTATCCTTTTCCCTGATCTGCAAATGTTGAAAGTTACAGGTATTAATTCATACTGAAACACCCATAACCATGGCTTATATACCATCTGCATGTAATTGAATCCTAAATATATGTCTCTAGTCTTACTTTCCTTTCCTTTGAAATCCAGACAAATGTTTCCAACTGACATACTGACATCTCTTCTTATTTCAATTTTTATTGAATTTATTGGGGTGGCATTGGTTAATAAAATTATATAGGTTTCAGGTGAGTAATTCTATAATAGTCATATGTATATTGTATTGTGTGTTCATCACCCTAAGCCAAGTCTCCTTCTATCTCTTCTGATCTGAAACCTAAATATTTCTGAACATAATTTTTCCTACCCCCAGAATTTGTCCATGCACATTTTTTCTCCATCTCGGTAAACAGTACACCATTCATCCAATTAACTAGGCTACAAAACTAAGGTCGATCATTTTTTCTCATTCTTACACCCACATTCAATCTGTGGGCAATAACTTCAAAGTATGTCCTGAATCTGACCATTTCCACCACCTCTTCTTCTACCCTGATCCAAGCCATTATCTTATTTTTTTTAAATAGTTCAATAAGTTCCTTCTTCTTACCTTTTTCTTCTACTCAGATGTTTTAATATCTGTTCTCATACATATTGATCCTCCTGAAAACGTAACTCTGATAAAGTCATTTCTGTCCCCAATCCCTTCCCCATGGCTTGTCATCACACTTAAACTGCTGCTTAGGAGTTACTTGTGCTATTCACTGTAGTGCCGCTATTGCACCTTGTAGGGTGTAGGGTCAGAATCCTTAGACTTTAACCTATGCTCTCCTTTGAAACGTTTACCAAATTACTAGTCCTCTCTGAGACTCCATGGCCTTGTCTATGGCCATGTTATGTGCATGATAATTGTACTGCCTAATAAAATTGCTAGATCTGAGAATTAAATAAGGTATTTGATAAAACTGACATTTTCTCCTCTTGTATATTTTTTATGAACACAGAGAATGAGTTTGCAGTAAGTACTCAGTGAAAGTTAAGGATTATCATGATGATGTAACTGTTGAGTGAGGGAAAGAATGGAATAATATAATAAAAATTGTTTATCCTTATTCTCAGTCCTTTTTATCCTTTTGATTTTCTCTATTCCAGCTCTTTGTATATTTACATTTTCCTAAAACCTAGAAATATCCTTCTTCAAAATTTATTCTTCCTAATAGAGTCCTTTCTCTCTTATCATGGCTTTTCTGAGTCTGCTTTACAATAGACCCAAAAGCCAGAGCATTGATCAGCTGTCCATTTTCATTACAACAGTAAGTTGAACCCACCTTTGAGCTTTTAAAGCATCTCTCATGTTCTCATCTCGTTACATCAATTTATTGCCTTAAGTGTTATACTTATTTATTTCTCTACTGAAGTGTCCTGGGAAGAAGAAAAGAAAGTATGGAAGTGTATGTGTGTGCCTATTGGGTTTCTCCAACCCTAGACATTAACTTTGGGAAATTGAGCAAAGAGGAGATTTATAGATTGGCATCAGAAATCTACCTGTTTTGGTCCTGAAGTCATTGTTTACTCCTGCTGGGGATGGCAGTCATTAATGCTATACATAAAATATACTTGGCTCTTTGCATCTACACACATAGTAGATTAACTTTTCATAGTTTCCTTGTTTGCATGGAACCATGTGATTGGTTTTGGCCAGTGAATTTTAAGTGAGGCGATTTGTGTCACTTCTAGTTCAAAGCATTCCATTGCTACTGTGAAACTCTCCAGAGCTCCCGTTTCTCTATGGCATGATGTTGACTTTATTAGAGATGGCAGCTCTTCCACCAGGCTGGGTCCCTGAGTGGTAAAAATGAGCCCAATTCTCAGGCAGTCTGTGATAAACAATTAGCACGTGGAATAAACTTTTGTTATTTCCTGCCACTGAGATTTGGAGTCTGTGTAATTTCAACATAACTTAGCCTATCCTAACTTACACAGAATGACTAAAAAAAAATGTCATTTTCCAGTTCTCTTATTTCTTATGCAATGAGAAAAATATAAACAAGAGCATGCTATGTGCTCAAAAACATAAAATTTGTAGTCTCAATCACTGCTTAACACTTCTTTTACATTTAAACTTAGTAGAATATATATGTGTGTGTATATATATGTTCTGTCCAGTAGGTATCCAGCCATGCAATATGAATAGAGACATTTATTGAAGATACAAGAAGCATTGTACATAGGACAGTGATGTCTCAGACCCTTTCAAAGTAGGTACCTTGGGACCTCACATAGTTCTCCCAGTCGCCATCAGCTACCCCGTAGTATTTTCCCGAATCTCACTGAAAGTCTGAAATCTCTTCCCTTTCAAAGGTGATTTTAGTTTGGAGAAAAGCCTGAAGGTACAGGGCACTAAATCTGGGCTGTAGAGGGGATGAGTCACCTGGGTGGTTTGATGTTTCACCAAAAAACTCTGTATGAGATGTGATGCATGAGTGGGTATATTGTTGTGATGAAGCTGCCAATTACCAGTTGCCCATAGCTGTGGCCTTTTGAATCATCCGAATAGTTTCTGTGGAGGAATGTTCAAGCTTAACACAAAATTTGATGCAGACTCATTGCTCTACTCACTCAGTCATTTTGAATACCATGGCCACACAGTACACATGCTCATTCAATGGTGTTTACTGCCCCCACTGACTTGTACAGTAGAGTCATCATTGTTCACACATGCACATTCCTGTCCACTTTCCTTGCCTGCTAGGTTACATTGATGTGTGCAAACCGTTCTCTTTATATTAATGATGGCTGAGCTTTTTCCAGAAAGACCTTGTGTGTGTGTGTGTGTATGGTCATGCTAGTGCTTGGGTTTCTATCACTATATATTAAAGGTCACGAAATTTCAGAGTCTACTCTAAGCCTCTCATTCAAAAAATATATTTTGCCTGTGGGAAAATAAAGATAAGACGCCTACCTAGAAAATTAGTTTCCCTTCTACTATATACTAACATTGATAGCAAAAGTGAATAAACAAGTGCAATAAGGCCATATCTCCATGGTGTCAAGTAATTCATTTGGTTTGGTTAAAAAATATCCAGTTATCTGAATATTTGATATGATGTAGAAAAAAAATATTTGGTTAACTGACCAGATGTCTTCATACCACATGCATACTATCTAGGGAAAAGATAATTCTGGCATTTCTGTGCTTTATCTTACTTTTTTTGTTTGTTTTAAAGCTCAGGTAAAGGCTTTCATAGAAAGTGGACTGATACTGTCAATTTGTGGGGCAGGAAGAGAGCATGCTACTCTCCAAGGAAAAAGCAGGGGGGAAAAACTTCTTTCCCCCTGGAGTCAAATTATTAGACACTGTCTGAGAAAGTGACCCTACTGAGTCACCCACATAGTTAGAAAAATAAATAAACACCTCTGAGTCTACCATTTACATGTGCAGACACTAAAATAAAGTTGTTCTTGAATTGAAGCTTAAAGGGGAAAAAACATTGTAAATAGTCTGAATTGCTTTCTTTCTCTTAAGTTCCATGGGCTTGGAAATAGCTTTTAACTCTCTTGAAAGGAAGTGCTGACCTACTGCCTCCTAATGACTAATTGCTTTTCACAGCATCGGGAAAATTGTCAGGTCCAGTACTTTCTCATTTATACCAGGTCCAACGTTTCCTACAAATTCTTTTCTGTAGCCTTTAGAACCTATGGAAAAGCTAAGTCAAATGAAAGAGGGAGAGATTTTCCTAAGAGTCTTTTAAAGTAATGATTTCTTAAAGAATAAGAGAAGAATCATCTGTCTTTTGTGTTATACAAATAGACCTGGCAAATCTACTTCATGCCAACTCTTCTGTCACCTCTTTGCTCAATTATTACTTCTTCAGGCTCTTTGCCATACTTGACAGAATATATTCAAATTTTTATACTCATTAAAGCTTTATGTCATGGTATTTATTACTGTTTATTTATTAAACTGAGTAATGAATTACTCTGGGTTCTGCAAAGTGAATATAGATAGATTCATTGAGAGGAAGGATAAGGGTTAGCTAGCACATAGTACAGACCTGGCGCTAAGTACTTAACACAGATTTGCTCAGAGGAGGCAGATTTCCATCTGTTTATCTCCATAAGAACTATGAAGGTCCACCATTGTTAATATGTTAGCCTGCTCTGCCTAAGATCTAGAAAAGAAACTGTTTTCTCAGCCATCAGTTTACATTCCCGATGATCTCACTTGAAATTGTATCCCGACGCTACTGTTCTGCTTCAATCATTTATTTCAAGCATATACAGAGAGCTTCCTTCCATCACTTTTGGTTTGAATTGATTTCCTTTCAATCTGTTTTTCTTGGTGTCGGTTCTACCTCACACTTTATGATCAGTTCATAAATATTAGGAGTTCGAAAGACTTTTATTTATTTACACGTACATAAATATTTAGTAAGAAAGCACCAATATTTAGTCTTTGCCTTACATGGAAGGGAGCTAAAAACAATTTTGCTTTTCCTTGTATGAGTCAATATTTATAGTACATTAAAAATATGCATTTATTACACTGTTTATGGAAGTGGTTCTCATGAGAGGATAATTTGTGTCCAAGCAGGGGAGAAATTTAAATATAAACATGTCTGCTGGCCTCC
This sequence comes from Macrotus californicus, assembly GCA_007922815.1. NCBI lineage: Eukaryota > Metazoa > Chordata > Mammalia > Chiroptera > Phyllostomidae > Macrotus > Macrotus californicus. Next base: position 14,679 of record VMDR010015421.1, on the reverse strand, counting down.
CCTGATCATTGACCCAGACCCATGGCTCCAAGTTCATCATAATCGTGGACTATGGTAGAGGCAGATAGAAACTTGCCAATGTTAATGACAAACACCCTCCCAACTACCCCAACCCTTCCCTCCTTCACTCTTCTTTTGTTGGTCCCCTAGTCTGTCTGAAAATTACACTGACAAAGACAGGGGGCACTGAGAGATTCATATCTGGATTTGGGCAGAGAGAATATGGTTAGAGGCAACAGATAGGGGAGTCTATTGCATACAGATGGGGTTTTAAAATATGGGAGGGAATAAAGGTGTCTACAGGATGTGTATAGACAGACCTGCCTCTAGTAATGTTGACCATGTCCAGAATAGAAATGAACGACCCTGGAGGTTCCAAGGCCAAGCTCCCTCCTTTCTTTTTACCTTTGACTTTGTCCTTCATCTCAGGAGCCCTTCTCCCCACATGTACAAGCTCTATATAGACCTCCCACACTGAGCTGCCACTTGACAATCCCCCCCTCTATACTTAGTGTGTACTTACTGGAAAGGGAAGATGGTCTTTGGCAGATTGGATATAGAAATGAAGCCCAGGAAGTAAATTTAAGACCATCAGGAAATCCTGAGGTCCCAGATATCAAGTTCTACAAAGGTATGAATTTAGGTTAGTATATAATAGTGACCTCTTCACCCTTTGTGGATGAGTATTACCAGAGGAAGTTCAGAGAAATACCCTCTTAAATGCAGGGACCACCCAGGCAAAAGCCTTGGTCACTCAAGTCTAAGGACAGTGTTACTAGTACTAAGAGGCTGAGGGAGAGGCAACACCTATCCTCAGTGTATGAGTGGAAGAGCAAGAATCAGGAAGAGAGAAAGAAAGAAATTACACTTCACAAAATCCAATTAAAAATAGAATTTAACAGGAGAATATTGAAAAAATACTATAGAATAAAATTTTTAAATATAAGATTATAAAATAATCCTGGGTTTGGAGATACTAAAAAAGTGATTTTTAAACTTTTTTGAGAAATAATAAAATAAACCTTTAATCATTTATTTTCAGCTAAATAGGGTAGGATCTTTATTTTTTACATTTTTAAGAACTGTGATAAAATATGCATCGCATAAAATTTACCATCTTAACTATTTAGTGTAGAGTTCAGCAGTAAGTACATTCACATTGTTATTCAACCAATTTCCAAGTTTTTTTTTTAATCTTGCAAACTTAAAACTCTATTCCTATTAATCAACTACAACTTAACATTTCTCTCTTTACCCAGCCTCTGGAAACTATCATTCTCTTTTATGCCTTTATCAATTTGACTCATATAAATGGACTCATACAGTAGAGCAAGGTCTGTCTAGAAAAACTCCCACCATGGTTAATATAACAAGAATGGTTTGTGTGACATCAGTGTAACCTGGCAGCCAGGGAGAGTAAACTGGAATGCACATGCGTGAACAATGATGAGTTCACTATACTAGTCAGTGGACGCAGTAGACACCATTGAATGAACATGTGTACTGTGTGGCCATGGTATTCAAAATGACTGAGTGAGTAGAGCAGTGAGTCTGCATCAAATTTTGTGTTAAACTTGAACATTCCTCCACGGAAACTATTCGGATGATTCAGAAGGCCACAGCTATGGGCAACTGGTAATTGACAGCTTCATCACAACAATATACCCACTCATGCATCCATCACATCTCATACAGAGTTTTTTGGTGAAACATCAAACCACCCAGGTGACTCATCCCCTCTACAGCCCAGATTTAGTGCCCTGTACCTTCAGGCTTTTCTCCACACTAAAATCACCCTTGAAAGGGAAGAGATTTCAGACTTTCAGTAAGATTCAGGAAAATACTACGGGGTAGCTGATGGTGACTGGTAGAACTATGTGAGGTCCCAGGGTGCTTACTTTGAAGGGACTAAGGAGTCATTGTCCTATGAACAATGTTTCTATTTTTCATATTACATGGCTGAATACTTTCTGGACAGAGCTCAGTGTCATTTTGTGACTGGCTCATTTCACTCGGCACAATGAACTCAAGGTCCATCTGTGTCGTAGCATGTGTCAGAATTTCCTTCCTTTTTAAGGCTAAATGATATTCCATTGTATGTTTATCTAGTCATCTATCAGTGGATCCTGGGGTTACTTCCAACTTTACATTATTATGAATAATACTTCTATGAACATGAGTGAGCAAATGTCTCAAGACCCTGCTTTCAATTTTGAATAAATATATATATATATATATATATATATATATATATATATATATATACACACAAAATGATTGTTAGATCATATGGTAATTTTATTTTCTTTTTTTGAGGAACTGCTATGTTGTTTTTTATAGTAGTTACACCACTTTACATTCCTGCCAATAGCACACAAGGGTTCCGATTTTCCCCATTTCACTAATACTTATTTTCTTTTCTTATAGTAGACATTCTAATGCATGTGAGGTGGTATCTCATTGTGGTTTTGATTTACACTTCTCTAATGATTAATATGTTGAGTATCTCTTTTCATGTGCTTATTGGGCATGTCTATTCAAGTCCTTTGCCATTTTTAATCAGATTTTTGTTATTGAGTTATAGGATATCTTTATATATTCTGGATGTTAACCCTTACTAGATATATGATTTGCAAGTACTTTTCCCATTTTGTGGGTTGCCTTTCAGTTTATTGATTGTATTTTTTGATGCAGCCCCATGTAGCCATTTTTCTTTTATTACTTATGCTTTTGATAGTATATTTAAGAAACCATTGCTAAATTCAATGACATGAAGCTTTCCTCCTAAGAGTTTTAGAGTTTTCTCTTTTATCTAGGTCATTTTTCCATTTTGAGTTCATTTTCATGTATGTGTAAGATAAAGATCCAACTTCATTACTTTGCATATGAATATTCAGTTTCACCAAAACCATTTGTTTAAAACTGTACTTCTATATTGAAAGATCTTAGCACCCTTGTCAAAAATCATTTGATCATATATTAGAAGATTTATTTCTGGGCTCTCTCTTCTATTCTATTGGTATATATGTCTTTTATACCAGTGCCACACTGTTTTGATTATCATAACTTTGTAATAAGTTTTGAAATCTAGAAGTGTGAGACTTCCAACTTTTTTCTTCTTTTTCAAGGTTATTTTGGCTATTCAGCATCTCTTGAGATTACACATAAATTTTAGAATGGATTTTTCCATTTCTGAAAACACACCACTGGTATTGATAGAGATTTCACTGAATCTGTAGATTGCTTTGGCAAGTATCAGCATCTTAACAATATTGACTTTTCTAATCCACGTACATGAGATGCCTTTCTATTTAGTTGTGAATAATTGGTTACTTTTGCCAGAGCAGTTTTAGTAGAAAGGTGGGGCAGTTGACTAATTTTAGTAAGCTGAATTGTGTATGGTATATAAGTGTGGAGTATTCCTTGAACAAATACAATTGGAAAAAAGGAGAGAAACTATATGGTGACCAGAGGAATAAAAGATCATCTAGGAAAACAAATTCAAACACAGACAATACAATGCCACATTGATTTGGTGATGGAAAGATGCTAGTAAAAAAGAAAAAAGTTGAGTGTAAGAGGGAAAAATCATTTCTGGAGGACGTAAAAATGAATAAAATTCATAGATCAAGTGGTTTTAAAAGAAGAGATGTTTTCTTGTAAATAGAGCTAAAAAAACAGAAACAATGGAGTCCTAACTCATAGAAGTTTGACAGATAATAGTGAGAGCTTTTGCCCAATAGCCTGTCCTTTCCTTGTGAAGCAGAGGGGCAGCTCATCTGCTGTGTCAGGTGTTGGAAGAAGCTGGCTATAAGACAGAAAGGACGTGTAAAGATACAAAGCAATTGCTGGTAATGTGAGGGGTGATGGCCACTAAAAAGCAAACAGAGGGGTTGTAAAGGACTGAGGATCCAGCTGAGGTTTGTCAGAGTCACCCAGGAGGTTTGAAGACTTTTTTCTGGCAGAATTCAAATACTTAAAGAAGGCCCAGAAGTTTGTACGATATTTGTATTAAAGAATAAAAGAGTCGAGGGTACGGCTGAGTGAGTTCTTTACATGGTTAGTCAAGTGGTTTGGGTATGCAAAGGAAGGAAGTAAATTCCAGAGGAATATGCTTGTTTTGAAAAAAAAAAGTAGTAAACTGCCAATTAAGGACAGTGAGGAAGTTTATGACAGTGCCAAATATTCTCTGCATCCAAAGAAACACAAGGGACAATTCTGAAGCAAGAAGAAACACTATGTCAGTAACCACTGAACACAGTGTCAGAAGGCTTAAGGGCTCAGATCAGCTCTGTCATTAATTTATTGTGTGAACAAGTGCGAGTTACTTAATTTCTGAAGAGCTTACATCTTGCATCTTGCAATTAAGGAATTTCCAAGTTCCCTTCAGTCTCTAATTATTTGGCTAAGCTCCACTGAGTTTCTTCTGCCATCCCCATCCAATGACTCTATTTTAACTATTTTATTTCTTAGGACCTAGGATAAATTGCCATGTCAACAAGTCACACATGGACTGACAGTCATAACAAAGGTTACAAAGGGAAATATGTCAATATTTCTAATTCTTGCCTCACTCGAAAGGTCAGTGCAATTCATTCCACTACAACACAGCTCAAATTTGAAGGAGGGAATATACCTGGGGTTGCACTGTGACCAGTCGATAAGCACCAAATTCCATTAAGTAGGCTATATTCGAGCAGATATAGCATAATTCTACTTGGAAAAGAAGAACATTTTGCACATTGTTAGTGACTTCCCCCCTTATTCAAGGTGAAGGAAGTCTTAACACCTTCAGTGTAGCTGTTCAAATAAGTTACTCATAATTTTAATAATCAAACATTATATACATACATACATGTATACAATATGATAGACACTATACTGAACTCTGGGTGAAATTAGTAATTTATAGATAAACTGAGCCTCAGAGAGGTAAAATAGTTTGTCTACTGCCACATAACTAGTGAGTGACTGAGCCAAGATTTGGATAAGAATTTAAGTTCATATTTATGAGATTTCATTTGAACTCTTCAGCATAAGAATGCATGTTTATGACCATTACAATAAGCTTCTTCCATCCCTTCAAGGAGCTTAATTTCATTGTAAATTACCCAACATGCAAACAAGTAGGAAAAGAAATGTAATAAACGCCATCACAGAAGAATGCACAAGGTACATATGAGAAAGCAGTTTGACTTACGTCACCCGGAAGGGCCAGGAATGGCACTGTAGTGAAACTGACATTTCATCTTTCTTCATACATGATTATTGGTTGTTCATGCCAACAAGAAAGAAAAGATCATTCTAGCTCAGGGAAGAGAGGTATAGCAATAATGAAGGGCAGACTAGCAAAGCGCATTCGGGAAAATCTACGTTTTTTAGAATCTAAAACTATTGGTGTAGCTTTGGCCAAGAGACTGGGGCACCGTGGGAGATGTTTTTGTGAAGGTAGGTAGATGATGGGTGCTATGCAAGCCTCCATCCCGTGTCCAAATGCTAGTCCATGACAAAATTTGTACTGTTCTGCCAGGAAATAGAAGGGACCACGTAGGTGATTTTTCACATTTACCCTATATAAAATGCCATCTTTTTAAAATATTTACTATATTAGTTCTCCCCTTGTCATTTGATGTTTTGCTTTGAAAATGAATTGATGGCAATAACAGATTGAGGTTTTCCTTTTCCCCCTTCTTTCACCTGTACTTGGATGGGAATATTGTATTGAGCAGTCTTCACTGAGAGACATAACTAAATTCTATTTTGCTTTTTTAAGTGTCTACCCATTGTGAACTGGCATGAGAAAGGAGACAATTTATTATTGCTAATTAAAAATAGCTCCATTCCTTCCAAAAATATCAATCCAGTTCTTTGGCTTCTTAATTCCTGCTTAAGGCCATCTAATTTCAGGTAAATAATTCACCAAGTCTAGGTGTTATTGCTTGTCAATCTACAATTCAGAGTCCCGTCTTCAAAAGCGTGGGCTGAGGTTTCACAGATCTAGAATGAGATTGTAATTCACCTTCCTTCTCCCCCACTCCCTCCCTGTTCTATTAACCTTCTCTCACTACTGAAGTTGATGAATATGTATATGAGTAGCAAGGGAGGGAGAGATGGAGAAGGGATTTGTATCTGCTTCTATCTGGATAGAAACTCTACTTCTATGTCAGTGTGACTTCTGTGTTGGCTGTGGGTACTAGTGACCACCCTACTGGCTGGCCTTTGCAATGACAATGGCCGAAACTAGCTGTCTATATTAGCTTGTCTTTCAATACCCAGGCGATCTAAACTAATTCTACCATTGGAAATACCAGTTACCCTTCTTTCCTTTTCTCCTTCAGTGATCTCCACTCATTCTCAAACACCAGTCCTTGGCTCTCTGGGTATCTGAGTGACCAATAGAAACTGGAGTTTCTTCCCAAACCTGGTATAGGGCACATGCAAGCCTAGGAATTTTGGCCATGGCTATGTTGGATCCATGTAGGATATTGACCGCCTTGGAAATCAGTACTGGAGTTCTCCCAGTGTACTCTGTCACACTGCTCTTCCCTAAGGTTCACTCCCTACATGTGGTCCAGTGGATATGAGCATGGCAGTGCCTCCTACAGCTCAGAAAATATCCAGTCTTCAGCTAGGAAATGGAATACCTTTCTCGTAGATGCAATCACATTTTACGAGCAATCACAGATAGAGTGGCCTGCCAAGTCACAAGAGATGGGAAAGAGAAAAAACAGCATCCTGCTCACTAATTTCTGGTGTGCCAAGAAATTTTTAGCCTATTGCTAAGTATTTCTGGAGGCAAATATTACCTCACTGGTCCTTGAAATTTGATGCCAAATATGAATATCTAACACCAGGAACCAGGCTCCCACTCAACCTGGCCATCCGAAATTGGACTTTTTTGCTTCTAGTTGTGAGTCCTTTCACAGTAATTCTTTCAGTCATTTGTGACCCTAGGGGACTAGAAAGGAGTCTCAGTAATGCCTTACACCACTGTGTAATGTTTGTCGGAATAAAATCCTGACAACCACATTTGTCAGAGCCCATTCAGTTCTCACAGAGCTCTACATATAGTCGTTTAAACAGTGACCCCCAAAAATAATTTATTGGCTCACATCACTGGGAAACCTAATTCATTTGGCTTCAGGCAAAACTAGATTCAGAGCCACTGACTATATCATCATTATCTTTCTATTTCTTCGTTTTTCTTACCTTCCTATTGATTTTAACTTTAGATAGGCCCTTATGCTTCACAAACTTAGCTACTTCTATCAAGAAACATGACTACTTCCAAACAGTGCTAGCACAATTCCCTAGGAAGGGGTCTCGTTAGCTTTGTCTAGGTCCCATCAACTTTCTGCCTTAGGCAACAGGGGATCAGTTAATAGTATTAGAGGGGCAATAAAATAAAACCTGGGTTAAAATCTCACACAATTTCACTTCCTCATCCCTTTTTGTTCTTTAATTATAAAGTGAGTTTCAAAGAAACCTGTTTTTCACTGGTAACCAATTAGGCTTAGCTCCACTGAACTCCAGGCCATCGTGTTTGCGCAAAGAGCCTCTGAAGAGTTATCATTGCACCTGTACTCAGGATGAGGCATCCAGGAAAACCTCGAACTTCTAATGACTGGTGGTTGGCAGGCTCAAGTACCCAGAGGGCAATTATTGCTAGCCTGCATGGAGCCCAGAACTTGGGCTGCCATTCTGATTCAGACAATTTTGTTAATGGTAGCTCCCCACCAAACTTTATTTTGGGCTGGTGCCAGTGTTGTTCTGACACACGCTTTCAGAAAGGTAATAGTACCAAACTCAACTGGAGCAGTGAGGATGAGGAGCAGAAATCTCTTACAAGGGTACGTCAAGGACATGGACAATAATCTCTGCATTTTTTAACTCTCATATACATATATACACAATATACTATGCCATAGATAATTATATGTAAAATATGTGCCTAAACATTTCAGTGTGTGTGTGTATATGTGTATGTATATATATTTATATATAGAAATAGTCTTTCCCCTTAGGCCAGGGCTGGGGATCACTGATGCGGACACACGTTTTTCCTTCAGCCTCCCTCTCCCTAGACCTTGTGTTTCGTTTTCGTCTTCTCTGTAACTGTGGGCTGACCTTAGCAGTGAGCTGGCTGTCGTAAATATGGCAGGTCATCTATCAATTCCTCCCTGGGCTGTCGGGAGTTCTTTTTAATCTCACTTGTAATTTTCCAGGGGAGGTTTACAAAAGCCAGAAGCAGAATTTTAATGTTGTAAAATACCTATGGAGACAGTGAATATTTCCTTTTTCATGAGGACAGGCTGTACGTCAACTGGTCTCAGAGAAGATAACGACATTTTTCAAGTTAAACTGCATTGTATTTAAACTGTCCGTGAGTTGGGTTATGTGCCTTACATAACATTTCTTATTATGGAATGCCTAATTCTTGAAAGAATTTTTTCTTCCGACACAAACAAAATATTCACCCTACTAATTTGCAAATACAGTCATTATGCATTCCGAACATTAGTTCCAGAAACTAATGGCAAAATTAATGGATATTCCAAACCCCCAGTGAGAGGGAAATATAGGCCAGGGAAGCTTACTGATGAAGAGTAGACTGAGTGGCCCTAAATATGAAGGCAATAATGACTTTTCAAGATAGCTAGGAAAATAGAATCTTAAATTTCTCAGACTATCTAGCAAGTAAATACTATAAATAAGACTGCATCACAAATTAGTATGGTAAGTGAGCTTCAGTTTTAATTATTTATGCTAATACTTCATAGCTTTCTAAAAGATGGCACATACATAGGGAAAGAGGAGAGGTTAGGTGGTGGAGGGATTGTGCAAAAAGGAAAAAAGGACTCATGGACATAGACAGCAGTGTGGTGATTGCTGAGGGCAGGGGGGCATAAGAGGACTAAAGGGTAATAGAAAAGAATACAATACAGATTACATAAAAAAGAAAAAGAAAAGAAAATCTTCCCCTAGCAATTTCTTAGTCTGCAGATGAGGGGCTAACATGTGACGACCTATTTTGTTAATCCAATTCATTCAACAAATACTTATCAAATTCTCACTCTGGGTAAATCCTGAGAATTCAAAATGAATATGATAGTCTCTACCCTCAAAAAGTGCTGTTGATGAGGGGAAAAAATGGCATCTAGCCAATGAGGTTCCTAGGACTCTGTACAGCGTGGGGATGAAGATGATGCTTCACTTCAGAGACAGTGGTGGTAAACTTGAAAGGGGTGTGGTGCATTCCTGGAAAATGTATCTAGGCAGAGGGAATGTACGTTCATGAAAGAGGGAGTAGTTTTAGCAGTTGTAGAGCACAGAGGGTGTGGTTGGCAACTGGGTGATGATGGGGAAGCGGGACCTGAGCACATATTGATTAAAAAATATGCGGTGGACAAGCATGGATAGAGAAAGGCAGAAAATAACAGTTTTGAGAAACCACTGAAAACTGAGGGTAAAAATAATCTTAGACAGCATTTTATCCTCTCCCTTAATTTTTAGATAAGGACAGTGATGCCCAAATTAGTGTGGTCATCACGTTGTTTTGAAGAACACGAACTTAGCTCACTTTTTAAAAAATGAAACTCATGTGTATAAGTCATTTCTAAGTTCCCACTGGTTTCCTATTAGAGCATTATTTATTTAATCTAGATCATCTTTATCTTTCTCTGACAATTTTAGGGTTCCCATGTTAGACACACAAAAAGCAGATGTATTATAGTACTCATCTTGGTGACATTTACCTAGACTACTCTAGTTTAATAAGCTTGCATTGAGGCTGTACAATGTACAAACACTGTGTTGGTCAATTTAACACGAACAAAAACAATGCAAATGTCCATAAGAGGTTACATGTGAGGCACAATGTGTTTGGACTAAGGCATTGAAGAAAGCTGTCTCATAGGAAGCAGATAGCACTAACAACAATATTGACAAGGGTACATTTTTGCTTGTGTATTTAACAAAGAAATTAAAATGCAGTGGCTCAGCTCCCTGCCTTTATCCTAGCAGAAGGAGTAGCAAACATAGTTACAAAACCTTTAGTGTCTGATGTTGATGTGCATCCTTTGAAAATAGAAAAGTAATGATCTTACAACCAAGGTTTCACCATTGTTGTTTCTATTTATCAGTTTTAGAGACACTTCTTTTGTCACACATTTCCTATAAGAACACAGCAAAATGGAGCCCCATCTACTCGTATTTCTTTTATGAGTTATTTCTCAGGTTACAATTCTGCAGGACAAAGACTGTCTTCTTAAAATAAGATAGCACCACCTTCTGAATGCAATCAGAGGTGAAGCCATTAGTGAAAGACATCATCTATGTTTTCCAATTTTAAAAGAGTTATCACATGGAAGGAAAAGGGGAGATTATTCCAAATGTCTTTCTGAGGCCAGCACATGGACAATAAATAGAAAATCTAGGGAGAACATTTCCTTCTTAATATTATTGACTTTCCCCCAGGGAGAGCTACACAATATGGCCTTGGCTTCTCTTATATGTGAATGAAGTCATTACTGGAAGTGTCCTTCCAAAGGCCTGTATGTCCCATCTCACAGGACTGTTTCAGATGCAATGATATTTGATAACATTCACAATACTAAGTCTACCGTGCACCTCTCCACCTAGCATGGCGAGCATGTAGACGAGCCATAATGCAATTTTACTGAATTAGACACTGCTGCAAAAGACAGTGATCTCAAGGGCAAATTTAAGCTGCTTTGATAGTCGCATATTGTGAGCGGAAAATAAACTGAAAAATAATGAACCCCTAATGCAAATTGTGTATTAACTGGGAGGAGAGGAGAAGTTTATAAAGTTAGTTGTCAGTTAGCTTTAGGAAGTAACAGGAGTCAGGTTTTTTTTTTTAAGACAACCTGATTCTTATTCTAGGTGAAGGAGACAGAGGGAAAAGAAACACTGTGCACCCCCTGAAACTACCCTTGGTACAGAGGGAGAAAAGTATCAGTTGTAAAAAAACTGAGTTATCAAAATTCAAATCTTAGGGATTCAGAAAGAGGGAGAAATCATACACAGTCTCGGGTCAACAAATACTTCAAGAAGCAGAGTTAAAACACGTGTTAGAGAAGACCAAGGGATTAGTAGGATGTTGATGATATTTTAAAAAGGGGGATGAAAAGAAAAGGTAAAACAAAAAAATAGGATAAAGGGGAGTTTTAGGACTTCCACTCATGTGGGAGAGCTGGTAAACGCTGTGTTTCCCTCCTCCCGTGACCACGCCAGAGCCACCACTATATCACAGGACATCCATCACTGAGAACCATCTAAAGACCAGATAAACAGAAGTCCTATAACCTAGAGTATAAAGGAGCGACTACAAGACTGACAGGAAGGGTGGAGTTGTGGAACAGGCTGGTCCCAAACCCATGGTCTGAGAATTAAGAATCAGGAAGGGACATCTTGGCTGCAGAGGTAACCCTGGAGGCAGGAGGGTTCCCAGCCCTACACTGGGCTCTCCAGCTTGGGCCACCAGTGCTGGGAAAAGGATCCCCTATAGCATCTGGCTGTGAAAACCAACCAGATATAATCCAAGTGAGACAAAGGGCTCCTGGAGTCACAGGCACTCCTCTTGAGCCATATATGGATTCACTCGCTCTGGGCTCCAGTGCAGGGACATATGAAGAGGAACTGAATTGTTTGGCTTTAGGGTGAGAGCGGGAGGGGCAGGAGTCAGAATTATTAGCAGGTGCCATTGTTTCTTTGAGTCCTCCCTCCTCCCAGCGTGCAGGGTTGGGTGAGTGCTAAATTTAAGCTCTCTATTACCATGCTAACTGCCTTACCCTGGTGATCCTCGAAACCCCTCCCCACCCAACTCATATACCTGGGTCAAGCTGCTACCAGTAGCTTTTTCACACAAGCAGCCTGCCTCTGCTCAGGCACTTCTCTAAAATCTTTCAAAGGTCCAAAACCCCAAACAAGCAGCAGCTGGCCTCAGCATGCCCTGTACTTCTTACTACGTAGCCCAAAGCTCAGCCCAAGTGGCAACCAGTTTTGTTACACTGCAACTCCCATCGGGTGGCTCCAAGCTTGGGATAAGCTTTGTCCTGCGTTGACCTGGAACATGGCTTCAACTAAGTGGCCACAATCCCAGCACGAAGGTGGCTGGCCTCAGCTCACATTGTGATCCCCACAAAAAGGTCCCAAGCCTAGCAATAGTGGCAGCTTAGTTCACAGCACAGCACTTCCAACGGGCCTCCAAGCCCAGCACAAGTGGCAACCAACTGCAGATCACTTTGTAGCTCCCAATAGGAGGCCCCAATTTGGGAACAAATGGCAGCTGGCCTTGGCCTGCACTAGAGCCCCCTCCCCCCAAGAACCTCCAGAATCAATATACCCTGTAGAAGGCTTCAGTACAAAACAGAGTACCACCCAACCAACTCCACAAATGGCACACCAGAAGGGTGGACTTGGCTGACACCAGAGCCACACTACAGCAACTCCTGCTTTATGGGTGAGCACCTGCACAAGGGCCTATCTGCTGTGTCACATCCATAAGTCTGAGGCTATTTTCCATCCACTGATGTGCCAGCAGCAATCAAGGCTCAGCTATGCAGGAGGACGCACACAAGGGAGTTCATCACCACTAAACTGGTATTATAAGAAATGTTAAAGGGGCTCCTTTAAGTAGAAAAGATAAAATATATGACTATGAAAACATAGAAAAATAATTCTCACAGACAAAAGCAAACATTCAGTAAAAGTAGTGGATTGACCAACTATAAAGCCAGTACAAAGATTAAAGGGCAAAAGTATGAAGATCACATGTAATTACAATAAATTAAAAGATTCACACACACACACAAAAGAAGCAACAGATAATGATACAAAACAAATGTGGAGCCCTGGCCAGGTGGCTCAAGTTGGTTGCAGCATTTTCCTATGCACCAAACAGGTGTGGGGTCAATCCCCAGGCATAGCTGTAACTAGGTTGCGGCTTTGATCCCTAGTCAGGGCACATGTAGCAGGTAACTGATTGATGTTTCTCTCTCTCTAACCAGTAAACAAACATATCATCCTTGGGTGAGGATTAAAAGAAAAATGCAGTGGAGATGAGTAAAAATTGTAGTGATTTTAGAATGTGTGGGAAATTAAGCAACCACAACTTAATATACACTGCTATAAACATAGCTTGGTATATATGAAGCACATGGTAACCACAAACCAAAAATCTCTAAGACATATACGAGAAATAAAGAGAAAGGGATCCTATATCATACTATAGAAAGTCATCAACATGCAAAGGAATTAGAAAGGAAAAGAGCCCTGGCTGGTGTGGCTCAGTGGATTGAGCCCTGGCCTGTGGACCAAAAAGTTGCTGGTTCAATTTCCAGTCAGGGCACTTGCCTGGATTGCAGACCAGGTCCCCATCTGGGGTGTGCGAGAGGCAACCCATCCATGTTTCTCTCCCACATCGTTTCTTTCCCTCTCTTTCTCCCCTCTTTAAAAATAAGTAAATAAAATTTTAAAAAGAAAGGAACAGAGAAGAATTACAAAATACAATAAGAAAACAATTAATGAAATGGCAATAACTATACACCCAATAATTACTTTAACTGTAAATGGAATAAATGCTCTAACCCACCCCCCCAAAAAGTCAAAAGGTGGCTGAATAGATTTTTAAAAAACAAGACCCACACATATGCTGCCTGCCAGAGACCCATTTCAGATTGAAAGATAAGCACAGACTGAAAATAAAGAAATAGGAAATAGTATTTCATGCAAATAAAAAATAAGCAGAGGTAGCAATACTTCTATCAAACAAAATAGACTTTAAAACAAGGGCTATAAGACTTTAAAACAAGGGCTATAACAAGAGACAAAAAAGGGCATTTCATAATGATAAAGGGATCAGTCCAAGAAAAGGGTATAGTTTGTAAACAGCTATGCACTCAACATAGGAGCACCTAAAATTATAAAGCAAATATTGATAGGTATACATATAGATAATAAAGGGAGAAATCAACAGTAATACAACCTAGAAGGGAACTTTCACCTCTATGACATCAGTGGGCAGATAATGCAGACAGAAAATCAATAAGGAAACAGTGGCCTTAAATTGTGCATTATACTAGATGAACCTACTTGATATCCTTCGGACATTTTACGCAGTAGCAGCAGAATGTACATTTTTTTTCAGGTGTACATGGAATATTTTCCAGGAGAGACAACATGTTAGGCCAGAAAAATTAGTCTCAAATTTAGGATGACTGAAATATCAAGCATCTTCTGCTATTATAAGGATATGAAACTAGAAATAAATTACAAAAAGAAAACTGAAAATCAAGCACATGGAAGCTAAATAACATGCTACTAAACAATGAATGGGTTAAAAATGAGATCAAAGAGGAAATTAAGATAACTTGAGACAAATACAAATAAGAACACAACCACCCAAATTCTACAGGACACAGCAAAAGCAGTTCCAAGAGGAAATTTATGGCAAGATAGTCCTCCCAACTCAAGAAACAAGAAAGTTCTCAAACAATCCAACCTTATGCCTAAAGGCACTAGAAAAGGAGTACAAAGGAAACCAAGGGTGAATAGGAGGAAAGCAATAATGAAAAGCAGAGTGGAAAAACCAAAACAAATTTTAAGAAAAACAATAGAAAAGGTCAATGAAACCAAGAACTGATTCTTTGAAAAAGA
>VMDR010015420.1:0-22322 GCA_007922815.1 Macrotus californicus | reverse complement strand
GTGATGACTTTTATTTCATTAAAGAGCAAAGGAAATCCAGACTGGGTCCCTTTTCTTTTGTAGTGCTAATTTATGTTTTCTAAGCAGTGCAAAGATTATGTGATTTTTATAATAATTGGTATCTCACTCACATGATCCCCTGCCCCCATCATTCCTCTCATCAACAAATGAAGAAGATAAAGCACAAATCTTACCCAAATTTACATAACTCATTATAGTGGAATCTCTCAATTTTAGTCATAATCTGTGCTCCTCTACTGTGCAATGTCAAAAATGTTAAATTCAGAAGAACAGTGCTAGGCTCGTATAAATATGTACCTTTACAGATGTGGTATCAGAGTTTCTAAACAAGACTTAGAAGACTGCATGGTGATCCACTTATGTGACATTCTGGAAAAGGTGAAGGTATAGGAACCCCAAACAGATTCGTGTCTTTATAAACAGGCACCACAGGAGTGTTCCTTTGGGTTGATGGAGTGTTTTTTGTCTCAGTGGTGTAACTCTGCATTTGTGAAAAGTCACAACTACTCTTGAAACAGTATGTGTAAATACTAAAAAAAAAAAACAATATAAAGCGACCAAAACGTTTTCGCATGCTGGGAGAATGTCAAAACTGCCCTGAACTTAGATGGCTACATGTGCAACACTTCCCTTCACCACCTCGAGGTCCTTTTTAAAACTGAAAAGTCAGGGGAAGGACAAAGGTCACAAGAGGACTCTCTTGGTACCGAATTTGATTCTGGGGAAACACCTGCCCTCATTCACACAACAGGCGAAGCAGTGATAGGGCTCCTGGCACGCACCTTTGAGATAACACCAGGTTTCTTGAGTCACATACAGGAAATGCTCTGGTCGGAAACAGCGGTGCATCTAACAGGTCTCCACAAGCGAGGTCAGCCTGGGGACATCCTAATCTAATCCTTGGGCATCAGCATCATGTCTTCCCAGGGCAGGTCTGGAGGCCCTTTCCAGCTCTTCAGTTTCCCATTCCAAGCCGACTGTGGTTGTGCCTCCTTCCTGGGAAACATGTTTAAATGCAACACCTATCCCACTCTGGAATATTTGCTGCAACCCAGAGCCCGTGTCTCGAGGAACAGGCTCCTCGAACACAATAATCGCAGAAACATCAGCTCTGCACCATGAAGCACATTTCACAAAATTCTCAAACCCACCAATAATGTCAAAAGGAGATGCCCTGCCTTGTCCTAGCTCCAGGAGTCCCTCAGGAGCCCACCTGTCCCTGAGGCGCCCTCTCCGAGCTCTGTGGCACATTCCACCCGGTGGTTTGAGTGGCGCATGCGCTGACCACGCCCTCGCTTCAGAGCTGCCTTGAGTGTGGAGTCGACCCACCGAGGCTGGTGCGTACTCTTTTTCTGGACCAGGACTCACCCTGAAGAATTTCAGCCCCATGGCCAGTGGGAAATGACACCTCAGTCAGGCCCTCCGCACTCCTGAGAGGTGTCCCCGCACTTCACGTGGCTCCCAAAATGCAGTGCGGTACCACGCCAAAGTGGAGGGGAAGGCCAGGGATTTCCGCCTTCCCTAAACTGCGCAGGCGCAGGAGGTGATACTCACTTAACGCCTCGCTGGAGGCTATGCCCACTCTTACTTGAAGAGGAGAGTCAGAAATGAGCCAGACCTCCTCCCTGCCGTTGCCACAGCTTCCACTGTTTTCTTAGGTCCCCACAGTCATCTCTCTGCGTGGTCCTAGGTCCTGAGGCTGCTCCCCATCCCCATCAAGGAACTTGCGATGAGGGCTCAAGATCCAGGGCTCGGGGAAGACTGGCCCGAGGGGCTGACCCAGGGAGACCTGAGCGCAGGTGAGACCTCAGGGCTGCGATGCTCGCCATTCCGAGGAGACAGCAGCCGAGTGAGGAAGCACAAACCTCCATTGACCTCCCTGGGCTTCCAGAGGGAAAGCAAAGTGAGGAAGAGTCATGTGGTGGGGGGTGCATTTTTGGAAGTGATTGTAGCAGCGTGAGGATTTGAGAGAGGATAACTCCCGCCATTTCGGGCCCTGACACTCACTTCTTCATGCTCTTGAGTTGCATTTCTTAAATGTTCTTACAGTAATGTGCAGGCTTAGGAAATTTGAGGGCCCTTTGTCATCAGGTTGGGCAGATGGACACTTCTTGGGAGATGGGTTTGGGGGCCAGAAGATAAGATACCCTTGCGTCACATTGGATGGAGCTGAGAACAGTTCACTGTGAAGAACAAGTTCATGTGGGCCTGGGATGAGTTTGTGTGTGTCTATAGGCTAGTTAGCCCGTAAGTATCAATCTCCTCCTGGTAGATGCTGTAGTGAA
Organism: Macrotus californicus; assembly: GCA_007922815.1. Classification (NCBI taxonomy): domain Eukaryota; kingdom Metazoa; phylum Chordata; class Mammalia; order Chiroptera; family Phyllostomidae; genus Macrotus; species Macrotus californicus. The sequence goes on along the minus strand of VMDR010015420.1, from coordinate 20,016 downwards.
TGAAAGAGAAAAACATCCTTGTCTCATTGAAGCTGCCATTGTAGGAGACAAGAAACAAGGGACACAAATAAGATACGTAATGTGTAGGATGGTACTTAGCCCTGGGGAGGCAGAGAAAGCTGCAGAGCAGCGCTGAGGGCCTGGGCCGTGTGTGTCTGTGCCACCGCCTCCGAGGGTTTGTGATTCTGTGTGTCTGTGAGTGTGTGCATACACATGTTCAGTGACAAAACCTGTGTGATTTTTGTATGTCTGCCAGGGGATATGAATATGTGTCCTTAAAATCTGGGATGCTTTTTATTTCCTTTTGCCTACTTGCCCTGGTTAGTACCCCTCTCACCATGTTAAATTGAACTGGTTGACACAGGGAAATTCTTGTTTTCTTTCTGATTGTCTTAACCAGGTACTTTATATTCTGTATTTTAAGATATTTTGATATCTTCGGTGGGATTTCAGACATAAGAAGATACTTCCCTATGGAATTAGGGGTCCCTAATTCCATACTGGTGGTGGGCAGCTTGCCTAGAGTACACCTTTCACGTGCCTACAACCTGATCTGGTGCCATGTCCCTAAAAGCTCCCTATTTCCTACACACCAAGACAGTATGTCTCCTGGCATAAACCAGCCCAGGGCCAGGTATCTCAAAACTAAGACAGTTCCTGTGCCCCAAAGCCTGCTGACATTTTTCAAAGTAGCCAGTCCTAAACTGCTTACTCTGCGCTGTTTAGCTTGCCTGTGGAAACCTAAATAAAGGCCCTGGCTGAAGTTTTTGGCTCACTCCTGATTCTGCCTCCTGACCAAACCGGATGTATCCCTGTGGCTGCGCCTGGCATAAAGTACCCCCTCATCTTGGGAAATGTAAGTAATAAAAACCTTTCAATGGCATCGGCCTGTTCGTGTTGTCACATAGCCACCTTCAAAATTTAAATCAAGGGTACAAATTAGACATTGATCCTAAGGAGAAAGATTTCAGGAAAGATGGTGGAGCCACCATGGGACTGAGGGAATGAAGTCTGCAGGAATGAGCCCACAGAAGAGTTGATGTCTGTTGAGGACGCCATGGCGGGGGTGGAGGACATGGGTCTGAGCGAGGACACACTCACCTTTGCTTCCCTCACTGATCTCTCAGTAGAAAAATCAAAGTGACAAAAAGAAAAGTCATAAAGGGTATATTTCTGGATGCAATTAGAGCAGTGGAGGGCCTAGAACATCAGAACTCCAGCCACTTCGGGCCCTGACTCTGCCATCCACCGGCTCCCGTTGTGCATTTTTTTGTAGAGATGTGTTTATTATACTCATTGGCGTCAGGAGGAGCTGAAACACCCTCTTTGGGGATTGGCTTGGAGCCAGGAGACACTCCTCTCCCTCATGGGATGGGAATGAGAACAGTTCACTTTGTTAAGATCTGGGCTTATGATGAAGTTCTGTGTGAGAGAGTCTGTCTGTCTGCCTGTCTGTCTGTCTGTAAGCTCCGAGATTCGGGAGGTATCAATCTCCTGTGTTGTGACAGGCCCTCTAATAGGTGCTGAGGTGAACATAGCCAGCAAATATTCTTGTTGGCTTTAAAGCTGACATTCTAAGAGGTAAGAAACAAGATATATAAGTAAAACTATGTCATTTCTCTAATGGGAATTAGTCCTCAAGAGAGAAAGAAAACTAGGGAAGGATGCAGATGACTTGAGATCTGTGTGTATGTGGCAGCATGTGTGGCTCTGAGCCACTAACTCAGGGTTTGTGAGTTTGTGTGTCTGTGTCTGCATGTGTCCACCTGTGTGTGCCATGAAAATGTGTGTGTCTCCCTGAGGAGCTGTAGGTGTATGCCTAATTTCCTTGGTACCATCGCCCTTACCATGCTGAATCCAACTGGTGAGAGAAGACATTCTTGTTTTTTCTCTGATTTGAGAGAGAAAGTCTTCGGTCTTTTTACCATCAAGTATGATGTTGGCTGTGTGTTTCTCATTGCTGCCTTATTTCAGGATGATGAAGTTCCCTTCTGTTCATAATTATTGAGTGTCTTCCTTGTCAAGGGTTGTTGAATATTTTCAAGTACCTTTTTGTACCTACTGAGATGATCTTGCAGTTTTTGACATTTGTTCTATTGATGGTATGTTACGTGAATTCATCTTCAGACGTAAGACCAACATTTCTTTCCTAGGTAAATTTCACTTAGTCATGGTGTATAGGTCATTTTGTATTGCTGGATTCAGTGTGCTAATATTTTGTTGAGGCTTTTGCATCTACATTAAAAAGACATATCCATGTACTGTATTATAAGGTATTATATAGTGTAAAATTATTATTGTACATAGTGTGTATCTGTGTGTATATCTGTATGTATATGTTTATAAAATGTAGAAATAGTATACATAGTGTATGTGGTATATCTGTACAGTATAATATATATTATTAGTATAGTGAATAATTAGAATATATTGTATACAATGAACATATCTAATTTCTTTTACAGTGCATATATAGCATTATAATTTTACAGAATAGTATTACAGTCTTAGCAGTCTATAATATAGCAGGTGTCATTTCCATGTCTGTCCACAGAATTATTCAAATACCAGTTATATTCTCCCATAAGAGAGGAAGCGTAAGAGAGAAAGAGAGAGAAACATCAGTTTGTTTCCACTTATTTATGTACTCATTGGTTGATTCTTGTATGTGCCCTGACCAGGGATCAAACCCACAACCTTGGTGTATTGACATGATGCTCTAAGTGACTGAGCTACCAGGCCAGGACATCATTGTGGTTTTAAATTGCATCTCTCTGATGATTAGTTATGCCGAGCATCTTTTCATGTGTCTATTGGCCATCTCTATGTCCTCTTTGGAGAAATGTCTATTCAGGTCCTTTGCCTATTTTTAAATTGGATTGTTTGGGGCTTTGTTTGTTTTTTTGGTGATAAGTTTTACAAGTTCTTGATAAATTTTGGATATTAATTAATTTTAGATCATTGGCCAGAACTGCTAGTTTTATCAGTGTTTATATGATAAATATCATAACTGTAGAGAATTTTTATGAGTTTATTTGAGCCAAAATGATGACAGTTTTCAGGAGGCAAAATCTCAACAGCATGAGAAGGTTGTTCTGGAGAATGGCAGTTTTACAGCTTACATTGTACATTAGAACCAAAGGAGAAGACCTAAGGAAGGTTACGTAAAATCCATGGGTAGTAGATATAGGGGATGCAAGAAACAAAGCACAGTGGGGAAATCTGTGAAACTGAATAAAAAGTAAAATGGAGAGGCACATGCTTCTTTTATATTGATGGGTATAGAATATTTAGCAATTAATATAAATTAACATAAATTAGTAAATTAACATTTACAGCACATAGAGATGGTATGCAGGGAACAAGATAACAATGAGGGGTTGGTTCTGTGGTCTCATGCTCTGGTGTTGGGTATATCCCGAGGGATCTGGAATAAAGGGGATTACTCCAAAATTCCAAGGGTATGTTATCTTAGATGCCAAAAGACAATAGACCTGACATAAAGATTGATGTTTGTCAAGGAAGTTATGGGCCTACCATATGACTGTTACCAGACAGGGGCCTGGCCCTGAGCAGGTCTGCTTAGGGCCAGCTATTGACCTCATGTAGGAAAGATTTCAGAACATGACACCAAGTAACTAGGAGGATGCATTTAACCTGAGGACAGTAAAACAAGAAAGCGCTTAGCATAGAAGAAGCAACAGGAGAGCCTAGGCTGGGCTGCCTTAGCTCCCTGGGAAGTCAGAAAAAGAGAACCTTGGGGACACATTCAGGGGATTAGCCTGGGACAAGGTGTTGCTGCTTACTTCTCCCCTGGTGCAAGTATCGGGTCCCTTAGAGCTTAGGAGATGTGTGCTGTGTGGGGAGAAAAGGGTGAAGGAAATGTCAGTTTCTTGTCTTGAAGCTTTGCAGGTGGGATTTTTTTTTTTGAAGTTTTAAATTAATTTTTAATTTTATATTATGTTTCCAATATACAAGCAAGATAAAAAGGGTCTTCTAGCTGAGATGTTTTCCCACCCCATTCCCATTTCTTACTTTTTTTTTTTAAATTACTTTATTGTTGTTCAATTACAGTTTGAATTTTCAGGTGGGATTTTAAGGGAAGTCTTAGGGGAGGGTTTTAGCAGAATATTTATCAGTTTTCCAGGTGTGTTCTTTCAGGACCCAGGTCTCTACTGATTGGTCAGTGCCGGAACAGGGAGTTATTAGTGATTGCAGCTGGTCCTGATGTAACCCACCTGGTTTTGCTGCTTTTCTGGGCCTGGAGCTGAACTACAACTGAGGCCTAGATGTCATCTCTAGGGTGGTGACTTCTGCATCTGGCTGTACATTGCTTGGCCAGTGTGTTCAGCCCTCTGTGTCCCTATTCCACTTGCCAAGGAATTCCCTAACTTGTTACTATCCTGTCTCACTAAAAACGTTAAGGAGAGTCCTGAATGTTGTGTGAAAGTGTTCTCAAAATGTTCCTTCAAATCCAATACAGTTTCATCAGGTTTTTGCTTACACTGCCAGACTTCCATCCCCTCCATTTCCTGGGGAAAGTCTCAGGGATGGCTTGGTAAAGCCATTGGGCTAATTCCCTGCATTTTTCCTGATCGGTTTCTCTTTGTCTTAAAAAGCTCTCTGTAGATAGTTTCCAGCAAACCTTACTCACCCATTCTGCTCCTTTGCTCTCAAAAACCAATAGATATATTAGTAGGAACAGGTCAGAATAGCCAGGATCATATGTTTAACAGGAATTTTAATAAAATTCCTTTGTGAACCCAACAGGGCCTTAGAGAAGATCAGGAACATCTTTAGTTGGATTCCTTAATTCTGTTCTAGTTCAAGAAAAGTAAATTATTGCTGGTTCCCCTTCTCCTGTGACTGGATTTTCTCTAGAAGGAGCTGCCAGAACATCTGTTTTTTTCTAGTCTATTGGGTCTGCCTTTCTAGTCTTAGTTTCCCCTGGGTGAGTAGGGAAACAGAAGAAGGGGTGAGAGGGGTGTAGAGGAGAGGGAGGGGGAGAAAGGGACGAAAAGCCCAGACAAGGGACGTCAGAAGGGTTAGGGTCTCCTGAGGAGTTGAAGAAAGGAAATGAGATGTTGGTACTGAGCAGTTTTAGAAGCCTTCTGTAGTTCAGAGTTTCTAAATTTTTTATTAACTTCCTGGAGAATAGAAAATCTGTGCTTCTTCTGGAGGCTTCTATTTCCCAAACAAGAAGTGTCCCATCCATTCAGTTTAATATTAGAGCCTGCTTTTGCCCACATTCCTAAAATGCTGCAGGGACCATGCAGTCAGTTCCTGGGCTGGGAAAGGTCCTTGCCCTACATTTAGCTGAGCCAAGCTTGCTGCGGCGGGCTGTCGCAATCTGGAAGGGGCCCTGCACTGGGTGTCCAGCCAGGGTCTCCCCAGAGGTAGGTGGGTGGGGAACACACCTAAAGGGCCTATAGGGCTCCTCTCACTGCCCAGAGTTCATTCCTGGGGCTGCTCAGGCGTCACAGCATTCATCCTCCTAAAATATCCTGTAGTAAGCCGGAAAGCTGTGAACCAGTAACTGCTTAATTAACATTAAATTAAATTAAGTCTTCACTACTTCCAAACTGGCTTTGCGATATGGTCCTTAACCCTTAGTTACATCAGTTAATATGGTCCAGTGTAAATTAAAGAAGACCCTTAAAGAATTGAAAACTGTTATAAGAACCCTTTTAGGAAGAAGTGATCATCCCCACGGCTTGCCTTTTGAACAGCTGAGTCTGTTTCTGTTTTTAAACCTGGAGAGAATGGATGACATTTCACACTGGATTACTACACCTTGGGGCTGTGGGCACACCAAATAAAACCTTACACCCGGTTCCTGACATTATGGAAATTACTGATTTTATCCACACAGCAGCTGGTACACGTTCTGGTATTCCAGATTTGGTTAAGTCTGTTTTATTCAATGCCTGTGTCAGCAGTCTTTCAGCTGCACTTAGCCTTCACCTCTGGAGGGACATGATATGCCTTTACCTGATTACCCTCAGGGAACCTCAGCACCATTGCCACTGCCCACAGGGTCTGAACTGTGTGTCCCTTGCTCTGGGACAAGTTATGACGTGACATAAGTGGCATTCTCTTTGTGGACAGGGAATGCTGGCCTCAGAAATTGATTTTCGGGAGCCATTTCTCCCCTTGAATTTTTTGCAATAGTTTGAGAAGGATAGGTGTTAATTCTTTTTTGAAATCTGGTAAAATTTGTATGTGAAGTCATTCAGTCCAGGACTTTTGTTTGTTGGGCGTTTTTGATTACTGATTCCATTTTGTTAGTAGTTATATGTTTGTTCAGATTTTCTTCCTCAGCTTGGGAAGATCATCTCTTTGCAGGAATTTATCCTTCCAGATTTTTCTGTTTGTTGGCATATAATTATTTTTAGTATTTCTTATTATCCTTTGTATTTCTATGGCCCTCTTTCTTTCTTTTTTTTCCCCTAAAGGTTTTATCTATTTATTTTTAGAGAGGCGGGGAGGGAGGGAGAAAGAAAGGGAGGGAAACATTGATGTGAACATTGATCGGCTGCCTCTTATATGGGCCCTGACCAGGGACCTAACCTGCAACCCAGGCATGTGTCCTGACCGGGAATCGAACCTGTGACTTTTTGCTTTGCAGGACAATGTCCACTTCATATGTTGTATGAATTGTCTAGCCACTATGCTGTATACCTGAAATTAATATAATATTAAAATTCAACTGTGATTTAAAAGTTAAAAAAAAAAATTAAATGCTTTATTGCTAAAAATGGTAACCATCATCTGAGCCTTTAGCGAGTCATACTCTTTCTGCTAGTGGAGGGACTGGTCTCACGTTGATAAAAATGCAATTTCTGTGAAGTGCAATAAAGTGAGGTGCAATAAAATGAGGCGTACCTGTACTTCTAGTGGCCACAGGAGGATTTAAGGGTGATGTGGCCACATGGACTTTTCATTTCTGGTGATGGGAATAGAAGGAAAAGCTTCCAGTTCTTCACCATGTTTTTATTCACTGAAACCTTATGCAGATGTGACCCTCTGCCCGAGGGAGTGCTGGAAATGGTGGATAAAAGGGAGAAAAATGAAAGGTTTTTTTTCTCATGAGGAACTGATAATTTTAAAGCAATATTTCTTTCATTGGTATAGCATTTCTCTTCTTTCCAAACACAGGACTCACTCTGCACCCTGCCATTAGAGAAAAATAGGATATCATGTGATCACTGTAAAAGTGTGTAAATGATTTCCATGTGCTTTTGATGCATTTACCTTATGAGGAACTATGAACATTGTGTATTTGTGATGATCAGTTATAGAATAAATTGGAGATGACAGAGTCATACGTAACCTTCCTATAAATGGAGTATAGACGTCCAGTGCTGTCTGGTTCATGCTTCCTACTCTACACGCATGCTGGATGTTTTGGACGACGAGGATTTCTTGCTTGTCATCCCTGTTGTAAGATGTATGATGTGGGAAGGGAGGCCATTGTTAAATAAACGGGGTACTGTGACAGCCATTCACAGACCTACAGTCTAATGAAAGAACCCACACAGGACAGAAATGCTATCATCATAAACAATGTGGAAAAGCATATAGATATCATGAATCTCTTAAAACACATGACAGAACTCACATAGGAGAGAAAATATGGATATAAGAAATATGGTAAAGCCTTCAGTTGTCTCTCTTTTTTTGGAAGACCTCAAAGGACTCATATCAAGGGAAAATTCTACAAATGTGAGGAATGTGGGAAAGCCCTTAGTGCTTGCTCCAGCCTTCAAGTACACATGGTCGCTCACCTTAGAGAAGGACCTTTTAAATGTAAGGCATGTGAGACAGCATTCACTTCTCCCAGTCCATTTAAAATGCATGAAAGGAGTCACACTGAAGAGAAACCCTGTGACTGGAAACCACGTGGTAAAACCTTCAGGTTTTGCATTTCCTTCCAAAACCACAAAGGAAGTCATACTGCAGGAAAGCCCTGTGTGTATAAGGAGTGTGGAAAGGCCTTGAGTTCTTCATATTCACTTCGAATACATGAAAGCATCCACACTGGAGTGAAAACCTGTCAGTGTAAACAGTGTGCTACAACCTTCAGACACTATCAAGCATTTCAGAGACAGGAAAGTGTTCACGAAGGAGAGAAACCCTACGGATGTAAAGAATGTGGGAAGCCTTACGCGTCTCCACAGAGTCTTCAGTCACGTGAAAGGACTCACCCAGGAGTGAAATCCCAAATGTAAAGAATGTGGTGAAACTCTCAGTGCTCATCCATGTGCACGAAAGAGATCACAGTGGAGAAAACCCTTATGAACGTCGACAACGTGGTAACACCTGCAGACATCACAGTTCTTCACAAACATGCGAAAGGACTCATTCTCAAGACCAACCCTATGGATGTAGGGAATGTGGCAAAGCCTTCAGATGTTATTCTAATTTTCAAAAACATGAAAGATATCACACCAGGGAGAAACTCCATGCGTGTAAAAAATGTACTGAAGCATTCAGGTGCCTCAGTGATCTTAGAAAACATGAAAGAACTCACACACAGAGAAGTCGTGTGAAGATGAAAAGTGTGGAAAAGTCTTCAGAGTCCAAAGTTCCCTACGAACACATAAAAGAATTCACACTGGAGAGAAGCCTGATGAATGCAAAAAAATGTAGTGAAGCCTTCAGGTGTTCTGGTTCCCTTCGAATACATGGGAGAACTCACAGCAGAGAAAAGGCCCTACGAGTGTAAGCAAGGTGGTGAAGCCTCCACAGATCACAGATGCTTCCAAGCACACAAAGGAACTCGTGTAGGAGAGAAACTCGATGAGTGTCAGCAGTGTGCTAAAGCTTTTACTTGTTGCAGCATCCTCAAAGACATGAAAGAACTCACATGAAGGGAACCCCATAAATGTAAAGAGTGTGGTATCCAGGTTATCTTAAAATCATGAAAAGTCACACTGGATAGAAACCCAATGAATTTTTTTTAAAGATGTTATTTACTTATTTAAAAGAGGGGAAGGGAGGGAGAAAGAGAGGGAGAGAAACATCAGTGTGTGGTTGCCTCTCATGTGGCCCCCGCTGGGGTCCTGGCCTACAGCCCAGGCATGTGCCCTGACTGGGAATGGAACCGGCAGCATTTCTATTTGCAGGAAAGTGCCCAACCCACTGAGCCACACCTGTCAGGGCTCATTTTTGATATCTGACACTTAATTGACTTCAGATACCTCTTCACCTTGTCTTGATTACGATGGGTAGAGAAAGCATAAAGGTTGACCCATGCCCCTTTTTTGGGTGTGCCAATAGGTAGAAGGGTCAAACGTTTATTAAAGACATACCACCTCAATTTCTACACACACAGAAGGGCTAAACTTTTCCCCTTCACACAAGTCACCTGGACCAGCTTACCTTTACCCTGTTTTTTTTTTAAGTATCTTTGATTTATAAACATTTTTCTATTTACTTGATGCAAATTGTGATCTGTCTTGACATCTGATTTCACTTTAGGTTGGATGTTAATCCTGTCCCCTATAGGTTTTTGAGAAAACAAAAGATAACCCGTAGAAATGTCTTTCAGGTGACACAAGGTCTTCAGGATAGGGAATTTTGAGAAGATGAGGAAAAGAAACTCAAATACACAGATGCCAGTAATAACAATGTTTTTAGATCCCTCAGTCACAAAAGAAAAACTTGGAAGCCACCCACATAGTATAGTCTTACAAGAGAAAAACACAGAGCAAAAGAAATGAGTGGGCCCTGGCTGGCATGGCTCAGTGGGCTGAGTGAGTGCTGGTTTGATTCCCAGTCAGGGCCCATGCCTGGGTTGTGGGCCAGGGCCTCAGTGGGGGCGTGTGAGAGGCAACTGATTGATATCTCTGATACATAGATATTTCTCTCCCTCTCTTTTTCCCTAAAATAAAAAAGGAATGGGTAGTTTTTGTTGGAATATGTAAATATCTTAGAGTCATCATTTTCATTTTCAGAACAAGAAAAATGTTCAACAATCTGAAAGCAGACACCTCTTTTTACCATGAGATGCTTGAGATCATGTGGCAAAACAGTGTCCCCCAAATGAGAGCCTCGTGAGTATACAGATTTTCCACTTAATGAGAGCAGAAGCCCCTGGAGCCAGCAGTATCCAGAAACGTGAAAACTGGTAGATGAATCGCTGGGTGTACAATAGGGAGCAGTTTGAAAGTTAAGAGCTATGGGGGCCACTCATAATATACCCCCCAAAATCTGAATTTTCCTTGAGGGAGTCCAAAAAAAGTTTTTCACTATGAAGTTGAGAAAACAAAATCGCATCATGTTTCCTGCAGGAAGTGGGGAGAACATTTTTTTAAAGATATATTTTATTGACGATGCTATTACAGTTGTCCCATTTCCCCCCTTTATTCCCCTCCGCCCTGCACACCCCTTCCCACCCACACTCCCCCTCTTTAGTTCATGTCCACGGGTCATATATATAAGTTCTTTGGCTTCTACATTTCCTATACTGCTCTTAACCAGGGAGAACATTTTGATATACACAGTATTCTGTTTTCTGTAATGTAGGCCATCCCTCAGAGAAAATGCCCTTCCAAAGCCTTATCCCTTTGACGTAAGTGCAGCCAATTTCCAGATCCTTCATTTCCTCTCTGACGAAAGGAAAGGAATAAATGCCGAGACCCTGTTCTGATGATCATACTTCGAGATTCTGTTTCACCAAAACATTACAGATATTACCGTAACATAAGAGAATATTTTCCACCCAAATATTTGACCACCATTATCAAAAGGGCTTCAGCATAAAACCAGTGGATTAAAACAGAGAGCTAAAGATGCGGTTCTCTACTTAAGAATGAGTTTCCAGGCATGCCCAAACACGCCAGAGGAGAAAAATGGGACACTACAGGACACCGAAGCCCTGAACCTGACAGCTGCAGCAAACACTAAACACAGTCCAAGGCCTATTGAAGATTCTATAAAGCCTTACACACTTGGCCTATTTACCTTAAATCTTACTGAGAAAATTCACAAATATGTGGAGATTAAATAACACGCTCTTAGACAACCAATGGGTCAAAGAAAAATTGTATTTTAAGGAAAATTTTAAAGATTTTATTTATTTATTTTTAGAGAGAGGGGATGGGAGGGAGAAAGAGAAAGAGAGAAACATCAATGTGTGGTTGCCTCTCATGCACCCCTCCCCCCACAACTGGGGACCTGGCCTGCAACCTGACTGGGAATTGAAATGGCGACCATTTGGTTCTCTGGCCGACGCTCAGTCCACTGAGCCACACCAACCAGGGCTGTTTATGGAAATTTTTAATAATATCTCAAGACAGGAAGAGCATGGCCAGAAGTGGTATGGGCTGAGGCCAGCAGGGGCTGGCAGAGGCCTGAGCTGCATGGGCCACCAAGGCCACAGACAAGATGGCCAGCAAGCTGGGCCAGCAGCTGCAGATGGGTGAGGCAAGGGCGGCAGCCAGGCACTGGACTAGGTAGCATAGGTACTGGACAGTGGGACAACCAGCTGATTGTCAAGCTGCTGCAGTGTGCCCATCTCAACCAGGGCGTCCGCAGCCAGAGTCACCCAGCCGCTGTGTCTTCAACCCCTTCATGGAGTTTCAGGAGTTCTTCAGGAAGCAAATCAAGGACATGGAGAAGATGTTCAAGCTGCAAGATGCCGGCCAGGATGGCTTCATCAATCTGATGGAGCTAAAGTTCATGATGGAGAAAGTGGAGCCACCCCACCCCCCACCACCTGAGCCTAAAAAACGTGATCAGGGTGGCCTTGGTGGGGCATTCAGTTGGGTAGAGCATTGTCCCCATATGCTAAGCTCGCTGTCTGATGCCAGGTTAGGGTACATACAAGAACCAACCAATGAATGCATAAATAAGTGGAACAACAAGCTGGTCTCTCTCTCTCTCTCAAATATCAATTTTTTTTAAAAAAGAAAAAGATGGCCAAGAGGGCGGACGAGGACTTTGACAGCAAGCTCAGCTTCCAGGAGTTCCTCCTGACTTTCTGCAAGGCGGCTGCCAGGAGGTACAGGACAAGGGCTGCACGTGCTGGCCCTCCTCCCAGAGATCAACGTCTCACCGAAGGTATCAAGGGGCCCAAGAGGTCCTTTGGGGCCAAGGTCCAGGCCATCAATGTGTCGAGCCTCCTGGAAGAGGAGATCAAGGTGGAGCAGGAGGAGCGGACGAAGCAGGCAGAAGAGATGAAGCTGTGGAAAGTGGCCCTCAAAGAAGTGCAGTCCACCGTCAAGTAGCAAAGGGGTGCCACCCAGCTACCTGGCCCTGGCCCAGCGCCCAGTCCTGGAGGAGCATCCTGGAGGCCAAGCCTGAATCCTCAGCTCTGTCTGACGGGACCATAGTAAAAACCTACAAATGTCTGTGAATGCAGCCAGTCTCACAGAGGTGGCCCAGCCGCTGTATCTGAGGCCCTGACCCCAGCGCTGGCTCCCTGCCTGGCCCAGCCCTCCCTGCTGTCCCTGAGTCTCTTTTGCACCTTTGGCTACTGCCTGCCTCTCCAGTGCTGCTCCCCACCCCTGTGCCTGCTCTCCACACACAACCCTGGTCTCCCCATGTATCCCCTGTCCAGAGGCCTCTTGCCCTTAGTCCACAGGCTGCACCACTGCTGGGCCCTTGGCCCCTTCCTAGACTTTTGGGAGCCTGACAGATGGCAGGAATTGTGGACTGGGAGCTAAGGAGCTGATCAGAGGCACAAGGAGCTCCACCCACTGTACCTGTTCCCCAGCCCAGCTGGCTCTCTGCTGGAGTCAAGGAGGGGGCCTAGGAAAGGCTTTTATTTTTGTGAAGGGACCCTGACCCCATGCAACCCCAGCTCTCTGGAGCCCAGCCAGACAGGGTGAGGGGACAGCTGTGTCTACTTCACAGACCACACTGTCCCAGCCATGCCATGTGTCACATCAGGAAGGCTCTAGGGGCAGAAACACCTCTCCCTAGCCCTCCAGGGACGACCTGAAGGCCCCAGGAGCTCTGGAGAGAGCAGCTTGGGGAGGAGGGAATGGCCCTCCCATGGTCACAAACCAGGGCCCTCTCCATTCTCCAGAAGGCATCTGAGAAGCATTTTAAGAGGTTTTCACAGATCAGACAGTGGAGAGCAGGGGACCTTGCTCAGCCCTTGCACACCATCCTTCCCCAGAGTGACATTCACTGCCTGGTCACCAGGGATGGGACCTATCCCATCATGCCCACCCCCTGAGGAAGCATGGGGACCCCAGCCCTCCCTGTGCCCATCCCCAGAATGGCCTCGGCCAAGCCTGTACCACCCTCCTGGCCTGCGCAGCTCCTGTGTGCTTGCTCACATGTGTGTGCATGTGTGCTCTGCTGTGCGGCGAAAATGCCCATCACCCAGTCCAAACGCGGTTATGCACCCTGCGGTACATGCCATGACAGTGCCACTGCCCGGACGCTCCTCAACCCCTTGCTTTAGCGAAATGTCCCAAGAGCCCACAGAACAACCACTGGACTTGCAGAGGCAATCTTTTTGTTTGGTTTTGGTCTTGGTTTCTGGGGGTTGTTTTTCAGGGGGTTTTTGGGCCTTAGAATCTGCAAAACTAACAAAACTGCAGCAGCCTTGGCCCTGAATTGTGTTTGCCTTCACAGATGTGTTTATACAGATGAATATAAAGTTATTTTTCTTTTGGCTTATTGTTTTTTTTCCCCTCTCTTCTCCTCCCCACCAAAACTACTTCTTCAACCCTGACCCATGTGGCTCAGTGGGTTGGATGTCGCCCCACAAAGCAAAAGGCCACTGGTTCAATTCCTGGTCAGGGCACGTGCCTGGGTTCTGTCCTGGTGGGGGAGCATAGGAGAGGCAACCAACCAATGTTTCTCTCCCTCTCTTTCCCCCTTCCTTCCCCTCTCTCTAAAAATAAATAAATAAAATCTTTTTAAAAACTACTTTTTTATTCAGTGGCACAATTATTTTTTAACTAAAATAAGATAAAATTTTATATTCTTTAAAAAATCTCAAGACAAAAATAAAAATAGAATTTATGAAATGAATTTATGGGATGCAATGAAAGGATTACCGTAAGAGCAGTTTTAGTGATATTTGCCTATATCAAGAAACAAAAAGTCAAATAAACAACCTAAATTATAAGGAACAAGAAAAAGAACCAACTAAACACCACATTAGCAGAAGATAGGAAATAGTAAAGATCAGAACAGAAATAATTGCAGAAGCAAGTGTTTGGGTTTTTTAAAAATAAACGAAATCAACAATTCCTTAGTAGGCTAAGTATGGAAAGGAGAAGACCCAGGCACCCCTCACCTTGTTTTATTGCACGTCACTTTGTTGTGCTTCACAGACACCGTGTTGTTTTACACATTGGAGTTTTGTGGCGACCCTGCGCTGAGCAGGTCTTTCAGTGGGATTTTTCCATCAGTGTTTGCTCACTTGTTTTCTGTGTCATCACTTGGTAATTCAGACTTTTTTCATTATTATTATATTTGTAACAGTGACCTGTGATTAGTGACCTTTACTGTTACTGTTGTAATTGTTTGGAGGTAACACAGATCCCAGTTGTTTAGATGGCAAACTGAATTGATCAATTTGCATGTGTTTTGACTGCTCCACTGACTGCTGGTTCCCCCAGCCCTCTCCCTTTCCTCAGGCCTTTCTATTATCTTTCAACAATACTGACATTAGGCCAGTTAGTACCCTCCTAATGGCCTCTAAGTATTCAATTTTTTAAAAGAGTTGTATTTCTCTCACTTGAAATCAAAAGCCAGATTTAAGCTTCTCCCAGTTAAGATGGTTTCGTAAGTAAATGAAGTATTTGAATCCTGCCACATGCACATCAAAATTACAACGAACTGTCACCATTTAGAACTGTCTGAAATTTAGCGGAACAAAAGTCTTACAACTAAATATAAGGAAGCTGCTTCGAGAATGGTAGGAGGGGCAGAGATGTGGAACTGGCTGGGCCCCCAGCCACACGTGGTGAATAAAAATCAGGATATTTCAGCTACGGAGGTCCCCCCTGAGGAATGAGGGGCCCCAGCCCCACACCAGGCCTCCAGTCCAGGGTTCCAGTGCTGGGAAAATAAGTAGTCCCCATACATTCTGGCTGTAAAAACCAGTGGGGCCCTGGTCAGGTGGCTCTGTTGGTTGGAGCGCCTGTTCGGCCGTTTCCTGACCGAGGAGCCAGCCAGGCTCCCAGTGTTGGTCCCATGGCGCACGCACTGGTAGCCTTCATCATATTCCCCAGGGTGGAAGGGGAGTCGGAGCTTGGGAAGGGGCCGTGTTCTCACACACCACACACAAACCATCGCAATCGAGCAAATGTTGCAAAAGAGGGAGTCACAGAGATTGTTTGGTTTCCCAGTGCAGATAAATGTTTACATTACACTGTAGACCACTTCATATCTTTAAAAACAAGGTACCTGAATTAAAAATACTTTATTGTTAAAAATGCTAATCATCACGCCCCTTCAGTGAGTTGTAATCTTTTTCCTGGCCAAGGATCTTGCCTGGCTGTTGACGGCTGCTGACTGATCGGGTGGTGGTTGGCCTGGTTGTAGCAGTTTCTTACAAATAAGACAACAATGCAGTTGTCTCCTCCTTTTATGAATGACTTGTCTGTAACATGCAGTGCTATTTGACAGCATTTCACCCTCGGTAGGACTTTCTTTCACATCTGGAGCCAGTTCACTCAAGTCCTGCCACTGGGTTGTCGACGAAGTTCATACAGTAGTCCTAATCACACATTGTCCTTTCCATGACCCTCAGAGCATGCCACCAGGAGAAGATTCTACCTCAAGGTACCTCTTTCTTTACTCTTTATAAGAAGCAACTTGTCATCTGCTAAAGTTTTATCATGAGATTGTGCCAATTCAGTCATATCTTCAGGCTCCCTTCTCGTTTCCTTGCTATTTCCACCACATCTGCAGTTGATTACTGTACTGAATTCTTAAACCCCTCAAAGTTCTCGGCGAGGCTTGGAGTCAGCTTCTTCCAAACTCCTGTCAATGGGGCTATTTTGATCTCTGTCAGTAAATTATGAATGATCTCAATGACATCTAGAGTAGTGAAGCCTTTCCAGAGATTTTCGATTTATTTTGCCCAGTTCCATCAGAAGGATCACTATCTATGGCAGCTATCGATCGCTTCCTTAAACAGTAAAACTGAAAAGTAGAAATTACTCCTTGATCCAGGGGCTGCAGAGTGAGCGTTGTGTCAGCAGACATAAAAACAACACTGACCTTGCTGTGTGCCTCCCACAGAGCTCTTTGATGACCAGGCGTGCTGTCAAGGAGAAGTAATACTTCAAAAGAAAATATTTTTTTTCCCTGAGCAGTAGGTTTCCACATTCGGTTTAAAATGTTCAGTAAACCATGTTGTCAACACATGTTCTGTCATCAGACTTTCACACTACACTTATAGAGCATAAACAGGGTGGATTTAGCATAATTCTTAGGGGCCCTAGGATTTTCGGAGTGAGAAATGAGCATTGGCTTTATCTTAAACACCAGCTGCATTAGCCCCTAACAAGAGAGTCCCCGTGTTTTCAAAGCTTCAAGTCAGGCATTGACTTCTTCTCTATCTATGAAAGTCCTAGCCAGCACCCTCTTCCAATATACAGCTGCTTTGTCTGCATCGAAAATCTGGTTTTTAGTGTAGCCATGTTTATTATTTCCTCTAGATCTTCAGGATAACTTGCTGCAGCTTCTACATCAGCAATTACTGCTTCACCTTACACTGCTGTTTTGGAGATGGCTTCTTTCCTTATATAGTACCCTAATCTCTGCTAGCTTTAAACGTTTCTCCTGCAGCTTCTCACTCTCTCAGCCTGCACTGAACTTTCTAAAAAGATTTTATTTATTTAGAGAGAGGGGACAGTAGGGAGAAAGAGAGGAAGAGAAACATCAATTGTCTCTCGTATGGCCTGCAACCCAGGCATGTGCCCTGACTGGGCATCGAACTGATGACCATTTGCTTTGTGGGAAGATTACCAACCAGCTGAGCCATGCCGACCAGGGCGCAGCCTTCAGAGAATTGAAGAGGGGTAGGGCCTGCTCTAGATTAGGTTTTGGCTTAAGGAATTATTGTGGCTGGTTTGATCTTTTGCCCAGACCACTACAACTTGCTCCACATCAGCAACAAGGGCTGCTTCAGTTTCTTATAATTGGTGTGTTCACTGGAATAACCCAGGGTGACCTGATCTTAAATTCCTAACTGGGCATGTCATAGTGGGTAGTCATGCCTCAGGCCTGTAACTTACCCAGTGAAATGTTTATCTTTGCCTTAAGCAAGCCCTGTCCATTGTGCTTGTGCATCTAGGATAACACACCTTTTATTTTGGTCTTTTTTTGAATATACCTTTAACATTCCAGAATACCTTATTTTGCCGTATATAATGCGCACCCACTTTTTTGTTCCCATTATACACAGGATTATTATACCCATTATTATATCCATGATATGTAATCATTATACCCATGTATAATGCACATCCTTATTTCTCCCTCAAAAAAAATTGGGCGAAAAAATTCACACTATACACAGCAAAACATGGTAATCCTGTTTTCCAGACCCCGAAGAGGAAGCACATGATTCTATTGTCTGTACACCATCCCAATTTACTGTGTTAACTCTTTTAATCCAATCACAGAGGTCTCCCCACCTTGCTTTTACCCACCTCCTTAACCTACCAGCAATGGGGCCTCTTGATTGCCTCCCCTGGCCCCCCACAAATGACATCTGTTACATCCATCTCACGAGCTGGGATAAAAGTCATTGGCATCCCAGTATCGTCAGCCCCCCACTCCATGTGCAGGAACTGAAAGAATGGTGTCCCCACTTTGCAAACACTCTCACCCAGCACGTAATAAATCCCCTTCAGTAAGTCGGAGCAGCATTTGAAACACTGAAGTCCTGATCTCCCAGCAAGGAAGCCCTCGTGCCATGTGTTCGAGGCTGCAGGTGTCTGGAGTGGAGGCTTCACCAGCGTGAACTGGAAGGAGTTAGGGAGGGGATGCTCAGAGTTCAATGAACACAGATGCTCACATCTCTTACAAATCTTCATAGGTTTTCTTAGATAGATGTTCTTCATTTGCTGTTTCCTTTTAGGACCATTCCCAGTGGCTTTAAATGTTTTTTATTAAAATAATTTTTACTAGTTTTATTGGGGAGTGGGTCAGCAGAGCTTCTCAAAGTCTTATGCCACCTTTAGCAAGTACATTCCAGGAAATACTCACTAAATAAATAAATAAAATCTTTTTTTTTAAACCCTACAATGGATTAGATGAAGCATACCCACATTATGAAGTGTAATTTGATTGACTCAAACTCCACCTATTGAAATGGTAATCTCAAAAAATAAAAAATAAAACCCTGCACAGAAACACCCAGTAGAATGTTTGTCTAAATATCTGGGCACAGTGGCCAAGACACACTGACACACGGACTGGCTTGTAGTTTTCTTCTCTTGTGGTTTCTTTGTCCGGCTTCAGTATCAGGGAGCACTGACCTCATAAGATGAGCTAATGGTTCAGAGACAGGCAGATGCCTCTACAGACACAGACACAGAGCCTGAGCCCACCGCACGCCCCAGTTTCCTTTCCTTAGGAATAATCACCATCAGATATATGGTAGTTTTACTTGTATATCTTCTTTACGTCATAGAATGTCATCTCCAAAGCCAACAAGATTATTTCCTCGGCTCTGTTCACAGTGTCTGCTAGAACCCTTGTCACACCGAAGGAGACTGATGCTAATTAAGTGTGAGAGCTCACACACACACTCTCTCTCTCTCCCTCTCTCTCTCTCCCTCTCTCTCTCTCCCTCTCTCAAACAGAAGTTTTACACAAGCCTCATCAAAGGTCCAGATTTCTGTGTGTATGTAGTTTGTTTTATTAGTTTCTGGTTATTGCTTTTCTTTGAAGTTTTATCATTAGCAAATCAACTGAACGGTGAATAGGTCCAGATTTTAACCGTTTGAGTCCCAAGCAGCGTGATTGCGCTGCTGACAATACCCCCTGGGACTCAAACGGTTAAAGACATAAACACATAACCCCAAGACATACAAAACCATAAAGGCTTTGTCACCGGACTTACATGTGCACACCACCAGACACAGACACACAGACTCACAGCCCCTCAGAGGTAATGACCCAGACCCCCACAGCCCAGGCCCACGGCACTGCTCTGCAGTTTCCTCTCTCCTGGGGACTAAGCACCAGCTGGTACATTATGCATCTTCTATCTGTTGTTTCTGGTTTCCTAGGTCAGCTTCAAGGAGACAAGGATATCTACATTTATTCCCTTTTTTAACTGCAGCACCTACCAGAAGGCCTGTTACCCAGAAGAGTGACACTGAATAACTGGCCTCAAAGACACACGATATACTGGGGTTTTACACAGACCTCATCACACACCCAAAACATGTGATCTTAACAGAGTGAAATGTTCTCAGTGCCTTCCCATGTAAGAGAGGGGGAGGGCCTGTGGTCCCTAAACACATCCCCCAAAGAGAGTCCATCTGCTTGTCCTGATGACGAAGGGACTTCACACTTCCTGAGCCGCACATGACACTAAGATCATCTAAGAAACACAACGCAGGAGCCTGGGGAGTTGAGCGTCAGGGCCTGGAATGGCGGGATTTATCCTGTTCCAAACCCTCAAGCTGCTACAATCACTTCCCAAAACGCACCCCCCACCATGTGACCCTTCCGCACTTTGCTTTCCCACTGGAAGCTCAGGGAGGACAGCAGGGGTTTGTGCATCCTCAGTCAGCTGCCACGTCCTCGGCCACAGCCTCCTCAGTATGGTGGTTGTGGCCTGTGTCCATCACATCTGTGAGCTCGCACCTGTGCACAGATCTTGTTGAGGTCAGCCCGGTCCTCGCCCAGCCTTTGACTGCTGTCCACCCTTGAACGGCTGCTGATGAGGTGGGGGTCAGACTGGTTATGTAACTTTGGGTAAGATTTGTGCTTTATCTTCTTCATTTGTTGATGAGAGGAATGATGGGGGCAGGGGATCATGTGAGTGAGATACCAATTATTATAAAAATCACATAATCT